>JAWLRI010000596.1:1271963-1309229 GCA_034781795.1 Crypturellus tataupa
ATTTCAATAAAATTCTATGTTAAATTTCAGTGAAAATTAATATTATTTTTTAACATATTTATAAAAATAAAATCCATTTATAAATTTAAAAAAAAAAAAAAAAAAAAGTAAAACCGAAGTTTTTATGACAAGGCAAAGTAGTAATTGAAGGAGGCGCGAGCCCCTGGGGAGTTGCACCAACGCGGTGGGTGGTTGCCCAAGTAGCCCAAGTGCACTGGTTCTTCTGGAGAGTTGTTTGAGACTGTTGCACACAGCTGCCTAACTACCTTGCTCCTGTTGGGAGCACAGTGTGACTACACCAGTCTTCTCTGTGGATTGACATTTATGTACATGGTAATATTTACCTCAGGCTTCTGAGTTGAAAAATACTAACTGTGTTTGCTAGTGTTTTTTGTGACTAGGCTTTTTTTGTCATATCAAACCCCATCAAAATTGTTTTAATTGGAAGATTTATTCATAAGTGAAAATTTGTTACTTAATCAGGAGTTTAAAAGCAGTTGTATGTGCCAAATTAATGCATCAAAGTAGTCTGAGAATACAGTATAAGGAGTCTGTCAGCTAAATTTTATTGAAAATCCATTAGTATTACCATTAAGCAGCTGACTAAAGGTCATAATGAATACTTACTATTTTATATCACCCAGGAGGTGCTAAGCACAGCTGGAGTTCCTTTTCCTACTTGAATACACATAACATGACACACATTGTTGATCAGTGGATATGTCCATTTTAGGAAATTGCTTTGTGTTTGCCCAAGTATGTAACAATTCCTGTATATCCATGTATATTGCATGACAGCCACTACAATAAGAAAAATGTTCTTACTAAGTAAGTAGTAGTTAAAGTTCTGTTTGTAGTACAACCTCTAATTTTGTAGTTGCACTAATATTTCAGAAAACACAATTGGGTCTTACATGACTTGCTGACCAGTTTAACAAGAATATTCCAGTCAATGGAAAAATTACATTGGAGATTTGATTATATTAATGTTTTCATGATACTTTTTCTGTACATTTTCAATCATCTTGTATTCTTCTATCTGGAACAAGATTGCACTCATGCTGTATTTTTTTAAACAGCTGTTGCCACACAGCTGTTGGTCCTTCAAAAATCAGGTCTGTGCAGTTTGAATGGATTTTTAATATGGAGGTTGTGCAAAATTTACTTAGAGATGGCTTGATTTATATAACTACTTTAAGTTCTTACTTGCGAGAAGATAAGTATGGTCACGTGGAATTGTATCAGCAGGATGGCCCTGAGATTGGTTTTAGCTGTTGTTCATCTGATAGGTTCTCTGTAATTCAAGGTAATTTGTAAAAAGAAAGCCCTGACTTAGGAGAGAGAAATTCAGAGCCCTGAATTTCTTTCCTTTTCTTCTTCTTATTATTATCTTTTTATTATTATTATTATTTACTTTTTTAGTTGCTCTTCCTTCCTCTTTATTCCATAATCTCTGGGCAAACTCTTTCCATTAGTAGCAAGTTCCTAAGGAGGAAAAACTTAAATTCTGGGTTTTATCCATCTTAAGTTGTTGGTAATTCCGCAGCCTCAGTTGCCAGTGAGCTGGTGTCTGAGCACTGCTGTTCCCTGCCCTGCGTCCTGGCTGAAGCAGGAATGTGCCTGAGGCCACAGAGGAGCAATGCTGCAGGGTGGTCCTCTTCCCAAAGCCAGTGCCAAAACCTGTGCTTGTTGAACAGTCGTCTCCTTGGGAGGTGAATGGCAGAACTTTTGAAACGTTGCTTTTCTGTGACGGGGCCAAATCAGCTTTCCTTAAATCTTACATCCTTATCAAGCTGCTCCAAACTGGAATATCTTAATCTAGGGAGGTGGAAAAAACAATATTGGATTATGAGAAGCAATGGAAATTGAAAAATGTAGAATTTAAAATTTCTCAAAAACTAGAAATAATGAAATATAAAAATTGAAAATGGAAGCTGAAGACATAAGGGATGCTGCTTGCAGGATCAAGGACAGTAGTTTGTTTTTCAAGTATATTCAAGGGCAGAAAAGAAAACTTATCCTCAAATCCCAAGAATTGTATAGACCCTTTAGGAGATGGAAGCTTAAATTCCCGATACTACAGAAGAAAATGGAACAGTGTCTATTTATGGTCTATTTGTGTTTGTTTACTAGATTATGTGATTTTTGTGGATATTTAAAAACATGGAGAAAGAACAACACTGTGCCATCATTCAGAGAGGAGGCTCAGTAGTTCCATATATTGCCATTGATTGCAGGTAAAGTAATGGAGGCTCTGGTAGTGAATTCAGTAAGCAGTTACTGAGTGGAAGCCTAGCTACTGGCTGTCAGCATAGCGTTACTGTGAAAAGACCTTTTCAAAGACGACCCCAGTTTGCTGATGTGATTGCAAGTTTAATGAATGAAATGTGTAGAAATAGAATATTCAATTTTAATCAGTTAATTTTAATCTATTCAGTTTTTGATGCAAAGTTTGGATCAAGAGGCCTGATAGCACTTTGCAGGGTCACCACAGTATGTGATGAATGGATGAAAACTGTCTCACTGGCAGTGATAAAGACCAGTTGTTAGGGGAAAGTCCTCCCTGTGCAGATGATTCAACTGGCATTCTGCCGGGATCGAGTCTGGCAGTGTGTGACATCGTCAGTACTTGGAAACTAAGCACAACGATATGACCAAGAAAATCTGTAGAGAAACATCTGTAGAGACGCCACCCTGTGTGTTGATTTCCCATGTGCAAAAGTGAGGCCAGTGCTTCCTCCCCTGCAGCCCGCTCTGCACCTGTCTTAGATCTTCTCATAAACTTTCTCAACAAATGTTGCAGAGAAATAACAGTCTACCTGAAATCTGATTGCAAGCTTGTTTTGAATATGTTTTCGTAATTTTGACTGTGTTGACATTTGCATGTTTTAAGTAGCCGCGTGCATAGCTAGAAAAGACAAAGACTAGCTGTTTATCTGAAGTTAATTAACACTTTAAAAGTCATTAAGCCTTTTTAAATGACATAGATACAAAGACATCTTAATACAAACATGCTTTTTAATTAAATACCCTTCACTGGCACACAGCAAATATGTGTATATCTTAAAATCAGAATAATGTTCAAATTGGTTAACATAAGTTTTTTTTTTTTTCAGTCAAAATGCTAACATTTTTCTCTCTTTTGGATAAACTGATACTTCTTGTCAACATTTTACCCAATTCTCTACAAGGTGTAGGAACTGAGCTACTAGATAGCTAACTGACAATAATTAGCCTATTATGATGATTAATGCTTATTCAGGACATTTAATTTGCATGCTGTAAGAACAGTGAGACAGCTAATTTGAAGCTATGCCAGACAGACTATTTAGGCTTTATATACACCATTTCTTTGGCTTTCCAAATGTGAAATAATTGACAAGAATAATCATAGCCATGGCCATTAGGTCAGCAAGTTTTCATTTCTCCTTTTAATAACAGTAATATGTTACTTAGTGAACAAATTATCAAGGTAAACTTTACTTGCATAAAAAAATGCATAAGACTAAGGAGGACTTACTAAATTGCAGTTAATGGAATGTCAACCAAGATGCATATTCAGTCATTTTCATCCAGGTGAAAACCATCTGTCCTAGACAGATAGCATTTCTCCAGCTTCTTGCACGGAACATGGATACAAGGTCATTCTTATGTGCCTTGCATCCAGAATTGAATTTATTTATTTATTATTTGATTTATGAAAGACAATTAAACTATCAGGCCTGAGCCATAAGTTCAAATAAATAGACAGTGAAGGAATAAATTTCTTCAGTCAGGGCTACAGCTTCCTTCCGTTTTCTTAAGCAAAAAAAATACATATTTGCAACATTGCAACTTGCTCAGCATAGTTGGAGGGGCAAATCTTCTTTGAAGTTTCTGGTTGACAAGGTCCTATGGAAAAGGTGTGTTTATTTATCCATAACCGTTGATACCGCATTTCAGGTTTTCATTGGGTTTCAGCTTCTGGGATAGAGTACATTGCAAAAGTCCTGTGAGGACACAGTAGAAAAGTAGATAATGTGGACTAGATCCACCTGCAATAAGAAAACCTGCACCATAATCATTCCTGATTAAAGAACATCTCTGTTTCCTACAAGGGCTCTTCTGACTGTTTTCACCAGCTAAGCAAGCAGCAGTGGCTGCAGATGTGGATGCTCGGTGGGACACAAGGGTCTATTTTTTGTGAAGTACTCTAAGTAATTTTTTGTCATCTATCAACCTCAAATTTGAGTCCGTGAGATATGCTGCAGGATTTTCCTTCTTGTACCTTCTTTGTTTCATCAGTTTCATCAGACTGCTGAGAAAGCCAAGTGCCGATTGCTTTCTGCTGAGTTAAAGTAAGAGGAAAAAGTTGTTCCCCTCACAGAGATGATGACAAAAGCCTCAGTGCTCACACAGGATTTTTAGACTCTTCTGTTATTGTGAAGAAACTGGCAGTTTTATCAACCCATATAAATAAAAATAGCATGAACGTATTTCTGTCCACCCCAAAATGCTGAGAGGGTAACAGCAGTGAGGAGGCTTATAGCCTGCAGGCATCCCAGCACTCCCAAAGCACAGTCCATTTACCATTTTACATTTACCACTCTCTTGCAAGGAGCCACTTAGCATGGCCTAAATCCAGTCTAAGTAAAACATAGTGGCTGTCTACACTAGATAAACACAAGCAAGCCAAGTAGGGCCAGACAAACTGTAACACAGGACTGCAGATGTTTCACTCCTTCCGTGTTTATGTGTCTTTCGTTTGTGGCAGGGGACCGTCTTCTCGACGATGCATAGGCATGTGTCAGGAGGTTGTGTTTGCCAAAGACTGCTTCTCATGAACAGTACGGATGGGACAGCCATGTCTGGGGGAAGAGGGGAGAAAAGTGAATAGTTTAGTGCATGGGCATGAGCCATGCCATAGCTCTTATACCATTCTCCATTTTTATTTACTGTTACAGTTTTAGACTAATGATAAAAGGGGGAATCATTTGGTATCCACCAACCACTTAAGCATCCTCTATTAGTACCTTCTTACCATTTCCATATCTTCTGAAGAAGTCATGGGGCCAATTTAAAACTCATTGAGAGAGACTTTGCCTGACTGTGATAGATCCTGGATGAGGACTGAGGGTGTAAAATGCTAGTCCCAAGTTTACGCTAGTGCTCCCATTATGGTTCCACTGCGGGGAATTGTTTCTGAGGTGCTTGAAGACTCACAGAAGTCTTTCTGCAGATTAGTCCTGTGACAAGCTGCGAGTTGGCAGTGAGAATATTTCCAGATTTTTAAGAACAATTATAGTTATTAGTGGACTGGACTATCACATAATTCCAGTGCACAGGAATTTGAGAGGCAATGCAGAAGCTACTTCTGTCTTTGTACTTCAGCTAATCTAATCAGAGATTAATTTGCCACTTACTTTATTAGGTCTGTATTCAAACACACACACGATGTAGCTATTTTGTGAGCTTGCCTCTGAAATAGCTTATAGCAGGGTGAAAAAAAATTAGCCTCCTAACATTCTAGATATAACCACTTTGTGCTACGCTAGTCATGCATTAAAAATACTTCTGATCTGGTATTACCAGGGAAAATTAAACTGCAAGGAAAAGTGGCACATCAGTCTTCATACTCAATCCTACTCTTTCAGTCTTGGATTTATTCAAAACTACTGGCTGAGTAAGTAATTTAAGTACATTGTCAGTAATTCAGCTCTGCTTATATGCAGGTAAAATTACAGTTTTCTTAATTCTGGCAGGTGTTCGATAAAAATAGTTGTGATGGAAAGGAAAATCTTGAGGAAAAGCACTGATAGGCTTTACATAGTCATTTCCATATTTCTGCTCATTTACATATGGCAAAGTACTATCTCCATTAAACCAAAGCAATGCAACTTGCTGCTGGAAGAGCAAGTTTATGCTATATTATGTTTAATTTCTTATTGGAAAGTCATAAAAGGACATTACTAATGAACAAATCAAATTGAGTTATAAGACCAAATTCTTCTTCTTTTTTTTTTTTTTAATGGAAACAATCCATATTTAAAATGTGGAGATTCAGAGTAGGGTGCACAACAGACTTTCCAATGAAAGTATATTTTATTTTTTCTGTATGGATGCATTTTTACTGTGTATCTTCATCATTAGCTTAAATTTGTCCTTTGGAAACTTAAAATTGATTGATACAGTTGTGCTTATGGTTGTGTTAATTTACCATATCCAACATAAAAGCCAATGATATAAAAGATGTGATGATTTGTCAGTGGTCAATAGCTTATGGCTGTCAAAAACTATTTTTACTACAGTCCACTTTATTTTTTTTTTTTTTCCAAATACCACATAGGGGTCCCTGGCTGTTTGTGTGCGACTGATACAATTCTTCGGCAGCAGAAAAATAAGAGAGGGCTCTAGTGCTTTGAATAGAGGTGCCTGATTGATAAGCTAGTTGCAGCCAAACCTGCTCTGGCTAATTGTCTTTCAAATGCCCTCATTAATCAAGCAGAGGAGTAACTCTGACGGGAGGGCTGTCACTGTTTGCGTGATGTCCTTCCGCTCCTGTCGCAGCATGAGCCTGGCCGCGGACCCACAAGGTGGCCTTTAAACTGGGTCTGATGCCTGCCCGCTGCAGAGCGCACCTGGCTTTGGTGGGACGGGGCCTGCCCAACCTGGAGCCGTCAGCTCTGCCTGGGGACCAATTTAGCAGTTATTTAATGATTCATAGCTTGATGTCTGGAAATGAGTACTCCACATGATAACATACATAAACAAATTTAATTAGTTTTCCCCTTTTTTGCATAAGTAGCCACTAGTGTATTAAAGCTGCAAACAAACCAGGTAGGCTGTCTGAAAAGTCATTGAAGCTGCTTAACAGCCGATCTTTGAAAGAAGCTGTGGTGATTTCTTTCATCTGTTTGTAGTCACTGATGCCTCTTCCGTCAGCTGCTGAAGTTGCCTGCTTAGCGTGTTGCAGAAGGAAGTGGATTCTACAATTATCTTCTACCTGGACTTGGAGCTTTTTATTAATAGGGAAATCTCCTAATAATGTATTGTCTGCTTTAGTTAAAGGCTACAGAGTACAGAGACTTTTTTAATTCTTGCTAAGCATGCATAAAACCGTAATAAAACTAATTCATTATGCTTCTGAGAATAAGGTAGCATTATGTAAAGAATAACAAGTGAATATTTTTGTATGAAAAAGTGTTGTATTTTATATATATTTGTATTATGTGAAATTTTGAATTTAATGAAATTCCATATGGTTGAACAGGAGAACTATGACATGGCACGTGTAAGTTCAGGTACACTGTCATCATTACTTTATAAACAAGCTGGATCTCAAAATTTGTCAAGGGTGGGGAGACAAAACCTTGATTTGAGATATTTTATTCTCCGCAAGTGAAATTCTGTCTCTAACAAATTTTGGTGGAAATTGTTACTGATCTCAGCAGGGCAAAATTTTGCTCCATGTTTTTAGTAGGTAGTGCCAACAGGAAAGCAGTTGGGATGGTGAGAGAAGGAGAGAGGACTGAGGATGAAATTTCTTTTGACCTTTTCTTTTTAGAAATTTAACCAAGACCATTAGCTCATTTGTGCCTGTACCTCCAAAGAGCTGTCAGAGAAAGTATTTTCTATGACTTGTTATTAATTTTATATCGAAGTATTTTATTTTACTCTGAGAGGCAAGGTTCCAAATGGTGTGATTTACAGGAGATATATACACACACACACATATATATATATATGAAAATATAGTTGTGCAGGTGTATATATATACCTATGCAGATACCCCTACTTCCTTTTTCTCCTCAATAACTAAAACCCAAGAGCTTTTCAGGAATGTATAGAAGTTAGGCACCTGCTCTTATGACTTTATTGACTTTGATCAAACCAGTTGCTTGGAAATAAACATTGCTGCATGCCCATGATTCATTTGGGGCAGTTGCTCAATGCCCCGACGTTGTACTGTATGGTTGCACATCAGCATTACTAATTAGTGTCAAAATGCCCATTATAAGTCTGCATCTTCAGGACTTTATATCTCAGGAATAAAGACTTGTTCTGGTATGAAGCTTGACTCCAAGCGCTTGGTGTAAGGCCAGTATGCTTATTCTTATTGCATTTGAAAAGCAGTTCTTATGCCTTGCTCCTATTCTTCAGAAACATGTTATTTATATTTTTTTTCTCTGCATAATGTAAACACTGTAGTTTGTGGGTTTTTTAAATGGAAATTTGTAATCTATTAGCTACTAGTATATAGAGTGGGGGAATCAAGGGGAATCAAGTCTAAACAAACATAAAAAGTAAAGCTATGAACAACACAGTTGCTTCTTAAGAAAATACTAAGAAAATTTGCTGACAGAGACTGGCAAGTGTAACATGTCTAAGAAAGGGAGTGTGCTGACGGCTTTGGGAACATTAAAGAAAGAAGTGCGAAACCTTTGGACAAAGGAACAGCTGCACAGAGCTCAGTTGATGACTTGAATGAGAGATGATTTGAATCAGTGCATGCTTTCTTCTTAGTGTTGTTTATTGTGGGCTATCCAGCTGCAACCTAGTGACTGATGCTGGGCTGCCTGGCAGGCTTACTTCATAGGTCCATATGGGGGAAAAGCTCTCTTTCCTAATCTGCCTTTAAGCTATTTTTCAAGAGCAGTGTTCAGGTATAGGTTTTTCAGATGTGTGGCTGTCTAAAGCTTTGAAACTGTTGGCTTCAGCTGATAGGTCTGCCAGGGACCACAAATTATTATACAGGATCGGCTAAAGATGTGATCCAGTTCCTTTTCTCTTTTGATAATGGTCAGAGCCTGATATTTGGAGTTAGTGCAGGTAGCACCGTGGCAATTAGAGGTTACTGGAGCTGGTCGTCAGGGAAGTGCCTAACTGCTCCGCAGGCCGAACTTCAGAGCACTGCTTGACAGCTCTACCTTTTATGTAAGCGTTGATGTTTTCAGTGTCCAGGTAAATGTACAGTTTGCTTCTGTTCTGCCTGGTTTCCTAACTTCAGTGTGTATTAGTAGTGATTCCCCATGATAACTATGAGCCTGTGAAAGAAGGCATTTGCTTGAAAAAAGAAGTTGCTAGTGATCTTTGGTTTAGATCTGCCTGTAGAGTATCCCCTGTGGAAAAAAATGCTTTTTGTTTGTGAAAACATCATGCCATTCCCATTTGAAATAAGCCATGAGTTTAAAGCTAAGTCTGTGCTTGAATACTTCCCTTGTTGGGACAGCTGTTCTGAATTGTGGCCGAAAATTTGCAGCGTGCTTCCAAAAAGTACTTTTAATTGTAGCATCTGCTTGGAGGTAATTAAAACAGCTATGGAAGTGTGCCAAAATTCAGGAAGTAAGTAGGGCATTGCTAGATGACATCTCCAGTTTCGGTTAGACATCGAGTGATAACATTACTCAGCTTCATGCAAGCTGGGGATCTGATTCTTCCTTTGCATGTGCATGAGAGGAGAATCAGCCACAGGGTTACTGCAGGAAGATCAGTAATCAGAGACCTAATAACTTGATGAGCTGCTGTAGGCACGTTTTTAAGCAAGTGGATTGCAGTGTAGCAACACAACAGAGTGAAATTGTAGGGCAGGCAGACTGAAATGAACAGACTTGAGTGAAATTAATTTTATGATTATTTTAGCTGGTCATGTGCCCAGGCTTAATTTATTATATTTACTATATTTAGTGACAACAATGATGATGCATTTAGATAACAGATGACAGTGATGATGCATTAAAAAGGAAAAGGATTTCTCTTTACCAATGAATACAGAATCTTTTAACTTAACTTTCTTTTGTTTTTTCTTTTTATTGTTTATAACTTTAACAACCATTTTAATAGCCACTTTTAGGTATACCATTTTTAAAAATAGGAAAAATATCCAGAATGTACTTAAAGTAAGCAAGATGATTATATAATACTTAAAAAGAACATTTTTCTTGTATATTACAGAAATAATGTTGCTAAGCTCAGAGTTGGTGAGGAACGGCTGAGTACCTCTGTGGAAACGGACATACATGGTAAGAGATTGTCATTAAAGGAAAAACCTACAGGGCGGTGGTTAAAGGTAAATGCTGATGGATCATGGATTGTATTCTATCTCAGGGTTTATTTTGTCTCCAGGTATAGAGTATATCCATGCATACAGTGCTAATCGTGACTATTGCTGTAATGGATCATCTGTCCAAAAATAATAATTGACAGGTCCTTTCTGAATGTGTAACATCAGCTTATCCCATGGGATAAGTACATAGCTGGAAAACCTATAGTTTAAAAGAGAGGCATACTGAACACTTTTTTTCAGTAGAGTCTCCTGTACTTGCTCTGTATATTGTTGTATATTTTGTAACTATGAAGTTACAAAAACTTAAAACTAAAAACTGAAATTCCATGTCAGACTGTCAGGAGGAAAAATGTAGTTACGGATGAAGGATGCTTGCAGCATTTGCTTTTATAATAATAACAGTATATGTACTGAAAGTGCCTCACTGATGGTTTCAGAGAACTTATTCTATGGAAGACTCTGGCTGGGCTCTGGTGGCCCTGGTACTGTCACATAGCACTGAGCTCCTGGGACAACACAGTGGGGCTGTTTCTGGGGTGAACTGAGAAAATGTGAGAAGTTCTGTTATGTCTCCAAAAAGAATGATCCTAGTGCTGATTGGGCTTGTTAGGTTTTGGTTTCCTCTGTACATTCATTAGTTTGTTTTATTTTAACTGGAAAAAGAAAATCGTCCATTTTAATACTGCATTAATGCCGGGGAACCTTCACAGTGAAGATTTAGTTTATTCAGTGCAGTGACAAAGTTGCTGTGTATCTTTTTCAAGAGCAGGTTACCACTTGGTATGCGTGGCCCAAAATTGCCTTTTCCCTTTTATTGTTTTGGTTGGTACCTTAATGAGCCCAGTAAGCATAGTGCAACAGAAACTGAGAAGAGGGAGCTTTTTTAAAGGTCTGCTGAGCACCCCTCTCAGAGAACACCTTTGAAGCTGAACATCTGGCTTCACCATACTCAAAGCTCTTGCCATGTTTTAGAAAACACTTAAATCTAGAAAAAGTCAGTGTTGCAGTTGTTTTATGTAACACACTATTAATGGAGCCAATCCTGGAAAGATGAGATATTATAAAAGGATTTAGAGAACAGTTATGGTCTTGTGTATTTTGCATATTATAATAACAAGAATAATCAGGGGTACTTGAAAAGAAAATAACATGATCATTTGGCTGTGCCGTTATAGAGAATTCTCAGCCTTTTACGGGATTCTCATGCCAAACTACTGTAAATACAAAACACCTTAAACATAGTGGAATCCAGAGGGCTCTTTGCTACTGCCAGAAGTTCCTACACACAGGAGAAAGGTAAAAGTCCCGGGGGCATCTGCTGCTTCTTGTGCGTTTTTATGTTGATCAGAGAACCTATGAAGCATATAGTAATTAGAGCTTTGTGCTTGACGTCATGCTGGTTCACTGAATTTATACCTGAGCTGATGTTTTCAGTTCACCTAGTTCAGAATTTTCAAACATTCACAGATTGGCCAGAATGGCTCAGTGGTTCATTGTGCTTGTCTTACCCCCTCCATCTGTTTTTTTTCCATATTTGTTAAACTTTAAAAGTAGGGCATAAATTGCACCTGAATGTACCAGCATCTTGGAAGTACCAGAGGATTCATTTGGAGAGAGGGAAGAAGAGGAAAGGGGAGAATTGTCTGTGAACTTTTGAAGTCTGCAAAAATAGTGTTTGAGACTGTACCTCACTCCTGTTATTGCCCCCAGTAGAAATGACTGGCTATAAAGAGAACTGAATTCTAATTCAACCTTCTCTATATAAAACAGCTTTAAAAGCTAATAGAAGACTGACTTTAAAACTCATATGTGATAATACTGTTGTTACAGTTGACTGCATAAGTAAACAGCAAAAGTATGGTCTGGCTCTGTAGTTTCTCTTACTGTTTCTACTTCTTGTATACAGTCTTCTTAATCAGTGGGGAAAAAACCTCATCAGAAATAAGAAAAATAAAAAATAAAACCAAATATCTTCATCTTGTGAAAGGGTAAACTTTATAGTCATTGCTATAACGTCTCTCTGTATAGTCTACTATATATATTATAGTCTCTATAGTCATTACTATAGAGACTATAGTTTGTGTTTTTGGAAGCAAGTAAGACTGTTAAAATAGACATTACTTCTCATGAAAGTGAAAACTGGAGGACCAGGTTAAGTTTTTCAGTACTAGGGAATAGCTGTTTTCGATCCAGGTCACTTGGAGTATAATTTACATATCTGTAAAATATTTATATGGAAGCAGTAAAGTGGAAACTTTACTGCTAGTCCAGAATTTCAACGTGCAGATGGTTTTGGTGGCATACTTCCAGGGCTGTCATGGTCAGACCAGGTGGATATTCTTTAAGACTTGAGTTTTATTAAACAACTTCCTGAATTCAGTTCCAAAATCCTCAGGTCTGTTGCACTTTGAAAATCGTATGTTTTTGCGTGGTGATTAAGAGGTGCTTCGGAACCTAATATCCAATTGAATTTCAGAGATTTTCCAAAGTATAGTTTAACTGTCTGTTTTAGAAACTCATTTAAAGCAAGGCCATGGTTGTTCTTGCTTGTAAAGGAATGACAACATGATCAGCCTGTGATGTCACTAGACAGATATTATCTTGTGGGCTCTCCAAGACTCGAACTATTCTGTATTTTGAGAAAATATTGAATGGATTCACCAGAAAGTTGTTTTTTAATTTTTTTTTTAATTAAAGTGTTGATGGAAATTTCTAACTCATCTATGTTGACTCAGGAGCTGCATGGGTTATTTTTCTATAAAATCCTTGTGAAGTTCTTGCATTGTTTAAATGGACTTATCTCTGTCACTTAGGGGAAAGAATAATATCTCATGCTTAGTACCAAGAGCATTCTGGGTACAGATTGAATGCTTGGACTTGATAAGGTTACCCTGAAAAAAACAGATGCCAGCAAGGCTGCTAGCCTCAGTAGCTTGTTCTTGGTGAATTCAAATGCTGTGGTTAACAGACAGTGGCTTGAGCAAACAGTGAGGAGGATTTTTTTTGAAAGAGCAGCAAGACAAGAAGTGAAATGGAAGGGCATCCAGTTGCTCACATGAAAGTAGTTCTATTGAAGGTGCTGTTTAAATGATGGCTGTCTTCCTTCTGAGTCCTGTCATTCTCTCTTGTGATGCAGTTACATTAAGGTTTTACGTTAGGTGAAAAGTATTGTTTGGTTCTCCCTGCTCTGGTTAGTGTTGTGGAATAGTCTTGCAGAGCACAGACTAGATCCCTTCCAGGTAAATCAGGAGAGAATGGTGGCAGGGGCCTTCCGTCTGTGAGAACAGACAGGAGCTGCTTCTGTGTGAGAGGCTCAACCCTTGCTGGGTTGCCAGCTCCTCCAAACCTGTTGCATTTCACAGACCTGCTCCTCTTGCACTGCTCTTGCACTTGCTAGCATGGACAAAGTGTAGGCAGTTGGAATGAATTAAAAATTAAACTCTAATAAGAAAAACCTTATTCCATAATAGTAACTGTTACCCTTGGTGCTTAGCAAGCAGTGTCTTTGAAGGAGCGTTTAAGGTTTAAGCATTTAATGACCCCTAATTGCTGTCTACTGGCAAGTATATAAGAGCCAGCTATTGTATAGACAGACACTTGCTATTTGTGATAAGGGAAGATCAATTCTGTCTTCCATAGGCTCAATGCAAGTTGTGAAAGATGACTATGTCATTCTAGAACTGCTTTCAATAAACATTTTAACTGGCAACTGAGGATGGCGGAGTGCAAAGCATCTTGGCACTGAAATTTGTGCTTTTTTCCTGCAAAACAAAAGTTTGCTTATGTTCCACTAATGTTCAGGGAATTACCAGTTTCTTGGACTTCTCTGAGAATAGCATGGCAAGTGTGCAGATTCCGTGTGTATGCTAAGAAAATGGTTCGTCTCTTTCTTGTACAGCAAGGCCAAAGGTTGAGAAGGCAGATGCCTCTTGTCATGGTGGTCTTCCTCACACAAACATCAGATTTTATAAAGATGCTACTAGTTCTTTAAGAAGCCCACTTACATAGTACCTTGCTGCATATATCTGAAGATTGTGCGTTCATGCATTCCCTATACCTGACGTTCCAGCTTGTACTAGGGAAAATGAGCCTGTAGCCTCAAGTAGTCTAAACAGAAGAGAATTTAAGAGTAAAATTTTGTAAAAATGAAAGTATCCTTTAGGAGTTCAGAATTATCACAGGTAAAAAGGTCTCTTTTTTGCTTTACATGGGACCTTTGTGCGCTATTATCTTAAAGAAAATACTGCTAGGCCTTAGAAATAGCTATTTGTTCTAGCTGAAAAATAATGTCACTATTTTTTTCATTAGTGATGATTTTTGATACACAGTAAGATGCCAGTCAAAGCAAATCATTTGAGTCTTCATAACACATTTTTCTTGCTTGCATTGATCAGCAGGGAAGTGGCTGCATTGCCATTTGTTAGAAATCATGGCTAACTCTTTGCTGAGATGAAGACAGAGCCATGCCAGCCATTCCCTTATTTCAGGTGTAGGCAGACTAAGTTGGTGTTCAGGAGATCTTTTTTTTTTTTTAATCAACTTTAGAAGTTCTTTGGAAAAAGAAAAGCTAATAATGGGCTGCAGAGTGATCATAAGAATTGAAAGGCACTAGCATGCAGACCAGATATACCAAATTTGTGGCTTCATGGTTAAAATCTTGGGCTTACTGGAGTCAGCAAGAGTTTTGTACTTTCAGGATTGCAGAATTAGGACTTAGTTCAGTTTTGGCTGTAGAAATTCAATTTAGACCCAGTATTGATTATTTAATTGAAGTCTGGACAAATAAATGAATTTTAGCATTCTTAACTGCAATGCAGAATTTCTGCATGTTCTCAGTCAGGATAATGCTACATGTCTTTTTCCTACAGAAACTCGTGCCTGTGTTTGTAGGTGGTGTGCAGGATAATGTGCTGTCCAAGGATAGCCATGCTGCTTCCTTTGGCAAGGTCAGGTTGTAAAGGTGACCCCATGCCCTTCATAAGAAAGCTAGAAAGCCAAAGTGTGTCATTAGACACCCATGACCCTTCCTCACAGAAAAGGAGGTAGAATGAATGCTACAGAATTTAAAATAACAATTTTGGCTCTTTGCAGCCTGGAAAATGTTGCTCTTGGGCAATATTCTGTTAATGACCGCTACTGGGCCAGATGTTCAGCACATGTAAATTAGTGTATTTCCATTGACTTCATTGGAACTAGGCCAACTTATGCCACCTGAGGATCTGTCCCCTCAGCTTTCTTTCTAACCCAGCAATGATTTTAGATCAGGGTGCACAGTATTGGCTTTGCTAGTTGCAGTTTCCAGCAGAAGGAAATGGAAAATTAATATTCATATTCACCACATTGATGTGAGAAGAGATTAAACTGTGACATTCAAAGTAATGAAAATAATCAAACAAGAAAATTAAATATATCAGTAATTTTGTTTTATTTTGCTAAATTTGTTTTATTATATATATTTTTTGTCAAAACAAAACTTAGTAATTTCTAGATGCTTAATTTCTTTAAGCTCCTGGTATCATTTCTCACTCTGGAGTGGAATAAATTGAACATAGTGGCCTAAAAAGGATCCCGTTTTTGTTTTGTCTTTGCTGCTGAGTTTCTTTTTTTTTTTAACTAAGACTTAGTAAGGTGACTCATATGGGGTTCTAAGAAATGGGACCAGCTTCATAAACTAGGTGCATTCTTTCTGCCTTTCTATTCTGCTCCCATTCAGCACTTATAATGGTAATGAAGTCTAATTACAAATGCATGTGACTGCCTGTTGTAATCTGTCAGTGTGTTTCTGAAAAACCTTGTGCCAGTTCAGTATTGGTCATTAGATAATAAGGATTGATAAAATGTAAGGGGCAAAATGTTAAAAATGCTACTATCGATTAGAACGCACCTTAATAATGAAACCATGGGCCTGGGGACGAAAGCCATGGATCATTTTGACAATTCAGCCTTAGATTGTGGATGAGACAGAGTAGGGACAATTAATCCCTCAGAGCCACAAATCACAAATAAAGTAGTTGCAGCTCATTACAACCTGACCTTGCTAAACGGCCTTGAAAACATAAGTGACCTTCCAGTATTTGAAAAGATTACAAAGCTCTACTGAGAAATATATATTTTAATGTTTCAGAACCACACGACTTAATTTTTAACAGAACTATCTCAATGAAAGAAACTTTTAACTTCACCAACTTTTATGAGCCAGATTGGTAGCATCACGTGGAACTGATGGTGATATGGTAGGGGAATGTTCAGGAAAGATCTTAAAAGTCAAAAGTCTTGCTCTGTGTGCTTAATCAGTAGAAGATTGTGTCACAAGAGCTTTAAAGAGACAATAGTTTGAATGAACTATCTAGTAATTTCACTTAGGGCCTTTATAAATGAGCTGGGATGACTGGCAAGCTGTGCAACTGCACAAAAACATATTGCTTTGTTCACTGCAGCTAAGTCTTGTCCCCAAACTTGGGAATGTAGTTAGTGCAGATGTTTCATGGAGTTCTACTGTTCCCCCATGTTACTAGTGTTAAATGTCTTCGAGTGGCAGCAAGAGGAGGGCACATAGGTTTGCATTTCTGGCCATTCACATTCATTGCAGATGTTCCTTGGCTAAGTGGAGTCATGTCTTGAATGTCTTATCATGGACTAATGTATATGGAAATCACAAAGCTTATTGCATGACTAATCAAAGATCCCATGATAAATAGTTAGATTCACATCCCTAAATATTCTGCTTAGAACCAGAACTACAGAGTTTCTAATGAAGCAGTCCAGCTTATTTTGATGCTTAACACTGAGTCAGAGTCAGAATTTCACCTTTTTCCTATTGGCTCTGCTAGATGGAGACGTCCCTTTAGCTCGTTCCTGAGAAGAGGTAACAGTCACAATCCTGGATGTGGTTATAAATATGCAACATATTGTCAGTGCTAATACACTTCAGTGTGCTTTGAACTGAGCCCATGTGTGACACTGCTTATTGCTCTTTATTCTTTTCAATTTACCTGAATGATATAATTCTAAATCCTCTCCAAATAAAATTGTGTTTCCTTAAGAATACATCTACTCTAACAGATAATACAATCTACCTTAAGATTCTGCTTCTGTCCTTGAGGATCAGTGGTCTTTGCCTGTTGTAGACAAAAGAGAGGCTCTGTTGAGGTGCTGAGAGCTCCCTGGTTTTGGTGAGAGGGATGCAACTGGCATCATGACTTCAGTGGTGGCTGCTGGAAAGAGAATTCTTCCTGTGTTTATATATATGTATATATTTTTTAACTGTGTTTCTTTCAACGATCAAGTGTCTTGATGTCTTGACAATTTCCCAGAGCCAGGCAGCGAAGGATTGCCTGTCTTACCGATCTGGCAGGGACCAGAAAAGATCAGGAGGCACTGTGACATTTTGAACAACTCAGTGGTTGTCCAGTTGCACTTTTTAAGTTACTGCTTGCCTCACCTTCCAGTGGAGGAACCCAGCTGCTCTCCTGAGACTTCTCCACAGGAACTTCAGCTATAGCAAAGTCTTTGTAACAGTTCTAGTCAATGCCATGCACTTTTAGGAACATGCAGTGGGGCCTGGTACAGCCTAACATCTGGGAGAAAGGAATAGAAACCACTTTGTGTAATAACAGCAGCAAAATGTTGCATGCAATCCAACGTAAAAGCACATTACAAGCCCAGCTGGAGCTCATGCTGTGGCCCTTTAAACATTTCTTTTTGTGTGAAGGTGTAAATAGGGCTTCTGATATCATCAGGTTAAGGTTAAGAGTCAAAACAAGTTCCCTCTACCTTTCTTACTTAGTAGCTCCACTTAGTGGCTAACTGGATAAAGCACCATTCCCTCCCGAGCCCGACGCCCGACGTACCTGGTGCTATTGTGCGCACTGCTCTTTAAGGGAACCCTCGGGTCTTCTGCAGGCACATTCTGTTGGCTAATGCTGCAGTAGTGTCAGGACGAGAAGGGCATGAATTGCAGGGGGGGAAAGATCTGCTGATTCTCTGCTGAATTGAGTCATCATCTTATCAAACCCCATGGCTATCAATGTATCTGTATCAAGTTCCTGTGTAGTTCGGATTTCCTTGGTAAAATTGCAGGTCCTGTATGGAGTGCTGAACCACAACAGCCCAGCAGCACAGCTTTCTGCTTTCCTAGATGGCACTGCGCCCCCTTTGATTCAGTCCTGCCTCTTCTGCAGGCTGTTGCTTGATTTCTTGTGCTTCTTCATTTGAGTGTTCGAAGACTTGCAAACTCACCTGGATGCCACCCTGTGCTCTAGGTGTCCCTGCTGGAGCAGGGGGTTTGGACTAGATGATCTCTAGAGGTCCCTTCCAACTTCGAGCATTCTGTGATTCTGTGATTCTACAATCTTTCCCTATTCAGAAAAGAATCCAACTCCATATATACTGTGTTTATAACGAAGGTGTTTTTTAAATGATACAGACATACTTGAAGAATGCTTTAGGAACTGAGTTCTTCAGAGGGACAGACAGTTTTTGGTGGGATGCCAAGCTTTTAATCTTCATATAAGAACTCTGAAGTACTATGTTAAAGCTAAATTAAGTAGAAATAAGTAACACAGATGGTGAGTTTAAACACTTTCAGCATGCTGAAGTAGCAGAGAACTGACTTCAGCTGTAGAGACTTGGACCTAGGTACACGTGATCGTCTCCAAGGATGTGGTATAAAAACCCTGCCTTAGACAAATACCTAATACCTTTCCCTGAAAGTTGGTTGTATTGAGGAATTGAGTTAACTTAAAAGGCCTACATGTGGCTTTGGCATGCACGCTCTGCTTGCGCTGTAAGTATAGGTATATTTGGCTTTCTTTCTAATACGGAGAATGGGTTTTTGTATCTACAGGAGTAAATTTTGGCTGCATTTCTCTCTGTTTTTAGTAACTGAAGTTTGTTCACATTCACCTTCTGTACCCTTCAAGGGTTAGAAGTCCCATAATGCTTTTTGCAGTGCAAGCAGGTGAGGATTTTCAGGCTTCCTTTCAGTTGGTGCACAGGGCACTGACCTGCATGTTCAGCTGATATAAGAAAAAACATGGGTCTGAAGGTTGGTGTAGGTTATGTCACTTGCATGTTCTTGGTAGCACCTCTAGCTTAGGTGCTTAACTTACCTAAGGCTATAAATGCCTATACAAAATCTTCTGTCTGTGGTAAAAGAAGCCAATAGTATAATGCACTGTGTGCTAAGTGTTATATTTTAAAACTTTGCTTGCATTTTCTTACATTTTTTTATTTATTTTTTTCCTTTCTTATGTAATTTCAGTGCTATCTGTGCTGAAATTTTCTATTCTGGGTGCCTGTATCAGCCCACTTCAATATTTCAAAATTAAAGAAAAATGGTCCTATTTTCCAGAAGGAAAAAAAAAAACAAAAAAAACAAAAAAAAAACACTGTGTGAAAATACATCTGCTAAGTAAATTCCATCATACTGTTCCTTAGACTCAGTCTGTTTTTTTTTTTTTTTTTTTAATCCATTAGGGGTAAAACAGGAAAATCTTGTTTTTCCTCCTGATAGTAAAGTGGTGCTAAAATTCATTAACTAAAATCACTGTACAGTATGCAGCAAGCACAGTGTGGTACAGGCTGATCAGACCTTTTCCAGGGTTACTTTGTTTGGGCTACTCTGACATCAGCCACAGGAGCTTCGAGACATCTGCGCAGCCTGACACCACGCGTTGCTGGGGCTGCTGACACTGAGGCAGCTTAGGGCAGAGCATCTTGGCTGAAAGCAAAGAGATGCTGTTGTGGTTTAGGAGTTCCCTTTGCTGCAAGCCAAGGTGGAGGAGAGGGAAAGTTCGCTTGACTGTAGGGTTGAGGGTCTGCCAAAGGACTTGGCTAGGGCAGGGATCTGAGAGTGGGTAAGAAAGACCTGTGGAAGTAAGGAAAAGAAATGTTCCTGCCAGTTTAAGGGATGTGGAATGAAAAGACTACTAGGAGTGGCACATGATGGTGGTGTGTGGGAGAGAGAGTGGAATGAACAAATAGCAGTAAGAGGGCAGGGTAAATATGAATCTGATCAGTTACAGCAGAGTGTTAAATGGAAGAGTGTGATAGAAAACTTGGTTTGAGAAGACTGGAGGAATTTAGGGTTGCATGTGCAAGGAGGTTGGCATAAAGACAAGCACAGAAAGTGGGAAAGAAAATATGAGAGAAAAGTATCTGCAAAGGAAAGTGGTAGATATTTGCCCCCAAATCTGAGAGGCAATGTGAGGATTTCCAGTGCCCACAGTGTTCCTGTGCTGCCAATAGGTATCCATGGAGCCTCTGGACCTCTCCAGCCACCTCTGCTGCATCCTCTGTGCAACCCTGTGTGCAACCCTGTGCTGCTAGTGTCATCAGGTGGCCCAAACCCCTGCTATGAACCACGAAGCTCCTTCCCTGTATTTTAGTGCCAGAACAATTCAAGACTATGGCTTTCTTTTTCTTTCCCCTTATTTATTTTTTTAGTAACCTCTGAAATTGTACATAGAAGGATAGAAAAACATGAACATTGCTGTCAAACAATGCACCCCAAAGTTCAGTTCTTTTTTATTTCTTACAAAAAAAAGCTGTCCACGAAGTCATAATTGGGCATCCTTGTGTGTATGCATTTTGTTACTGTCTCTAATTAAATGGCCTCATACTGTGGTTTCCCATGGATGTCTGCATCATGCCCTGTGTTTGGTAGAGGTGTTTGCTGAACAAGGACAACTCTAAACTGGTTTTCATTCTGTGACTTGTGCAGTCCTGTCCTGTTTCCTAGTGGCTGCAAGCAGGACGCGGCAATTCTGTGGCCAGGCCAGAGTCAAAGTGTTGGCTCTGTGTTTGTTGTAGTGATGGTCTGGGCAAGGAGGTGATGGTCTGGTCAGACAGTGAATCATAATGGACATGCACATACCTGAGGGTTGAATTATGAATGCACAAGGGATCTTAATTATGACATTCTGAAACTTCTGAGTGCTTCATTTTTCAGACTTGATGCTCTTAGATAGTTTGTACCTAAGTTTAATATAAATTGCTTTTTCCACTCATGGAAAGGTGCTAACAGGCTGAACTCTCCAAATACTTCTATAAAAATCCTGAGTTTAGCTTTCTGAACAGGTTTTAGAAATCAATACAGAGAGAGGCGCTAACAGGAGGTAAACTACAAACCACAAACACTTTCAATAGGATGGCTCTTTTTATATAACATTTGATATCATTTTCACAGCATGATCTCTATTTTCATACTGTGATAGCTTTTACCTGGAGTTTAGATGATTCATTTTTGTAGTGGATACTTAACTTTTATATGAGGAAAATGCAAGAGAAGCCAGCACAGCGTTAAATGAACTATAGTTGCAGCATTAAATGAACTAGAGTATAGTAATAATGCCAAATGCTCAGATCCTGACCATCACACAGGGTTGCATTCCTGAATGCTCTATTGATCCATAAATGAGGAGATAGGGAGGCCTGGAATTTTTCTCACCATCTTTTGGTTTAATTCAATTTGAAGAAAGCAGATTGGACACTTTATAGACATGTTTATAGGATTCTGCTTGAAAATTATCTATGGCTTCCTGTTTGTGTGTTGTGGAGGTTTACATGCCCCTATCAGTGCATGTTTTTTTTCTTTTTTCCCCCCCATCTTTTATCTAAAGTTTTTTTTGAAGGGATTTAAAGACTCTAGTTTTACATTAACTTCTGTAGTAATTAATGGAGAGCTGGCATTTTCAAAAATCATTTCACATCAGTGGTGGCTGATATTTCAAAGGAGTCCAGATTTTTGTGCGGTATGTAGGGGAGTGAATAGAGTGAAGGCTCTGTTTTGACTTCTGGACAGCAAATACTGGTTGTTTTGGGCTATTCTGCCATACTTCTCTTTTCACAGGCTTATCATGTCTTACAAACTGTTTAAAAATGAATTTTTCTGTTTATGGACCTCATCCGTAATTTCAGTGAGTTTCTCATGCCTCTGTGTTTCTGAGTAATGCAGAAATGGGATAGAAATTTAATAATTTGCCTTATTTCCTCTTTTCATCCTACCCTTTCCTCTGGTTGCCATCGTTCTTTCATTTTACTTGTCCTCCCCAAGAAACAAGCATGTAAAATCTTGGCAGATCACCTGACAGTTGCCTGCTATTAGAAATGTGTCAAATTTGTGACTAATCATTAGAAATACGTTTTTCAGAGCTGGTGAAAAGAAAAAACAATCTGATTTATAGCATAGATAGGGTTGGCCTGGACTCTTTTTTGTGACATTTAGTTTTGTGTCTAATTTAATTCTTGCTTTAGAAATAAACAAAATCCCTTTCTTCCTTACTCTAAACCAAACAGCCCTTACTTCAAAAACAAAAAACTGTTATTTTTTAAACTAAGGACCAGCCTCATTCTTTCACACTTCTCCTAGACCTGCATTGCTTTCAGTCAGAATGAAGATTCAAGCTGTTCCTATGTTTGTAAATTAAACATTTTAAAGTCACTTTAAAATGAAGGAGACAATTGTTTGAGCACTACCAGCTTTGCTAATAGAGGATGAAAGGTCCTACCCTGGTGTTTCATGCACATTTCAAAGCAACTACCCTTGATGATTATCTCCTGTACTTTTCTGTACTGAGCAACACACTGTGTGGAATCAATATTTCTACTGCTCCCTGAGGTTCTTAATTCAGTGTTCAGAAAACTTCATGTTTTGTATTCCTTGAGATACACCCTAGAAAGCCCTCCATATACACACGAAAGGACTCCTGCTTGTACCCCAGTCTGCATGACATTATCTCAGAGTGTCTGGGCTGAGACTTGCTTTACAACTCAGACCCTTTGTGCGCCATTGCTAGGAGGAGTTTCAGTGGCTGTTATTAGACTATTAAAAAAATGACAGTGGTAATGATCACAGCAGGACATCAGATAAAGTTGCTGAAAAGCCAGGTAGTTTAGTCTTGCGATCAATAGTAAACCCTAGTGCAAGATTTCAGTCCAAATCATTGTTTGCATATTCATAAAATCTCAGGCCTACTGCTGAGACATTGAAAGAGAGGGATCAGGCATGACGTTAGAATTGGATTCTAGATGCAATTTTGCTTTATTTTCAAAAGAAGTATAATACTGACTTCTCCTTGAACTACCATTTGCTCTCTGATCCGATGAAATCATTCTTTGTCAATAAAATGTAATGCTACCTGCTAGTCTATCTCCTACCTACTCCTCTTCCCCTCAGTGTTCACAGCAGCACTTTGACCTCAGTTGTGGTGTGAAAGCAACTTTTATTTGCAAGCAGGATCTTGCTAGGTCACCGTAGATGATAAATCTGATTAACTAACTCTTAATGGTTGCCGTCATAGAGGGCTAGACATCACAAATTAAGAGCAGTGAATTTTTTGCTCTCTCTCGCATCTATTGCCATTTGCTGACTGAATCCAAGCATTCAATATCAGTTTAATACATTGGAGTTGTCAATGTGATGAATTAATTAGACTTCTGTCATTAAGTGAAACTTATTGGAAACATATTGAGAACTGATGGTCAGAGTCCAGACCAGATATCCAGATATGCAGTCAGAATTAGAGAAACGGTCGTTAGGGTTATTTGCCCATCTCTCATTTCTTCAAATGTGCTTTATCACAAGGAAGGGCAGGACAGGTGAAAGCAATGCCCAAATCTGCTGATTCTGATCCCAGGAGTTTGGAGTGAAGGAAGAAACAAACATATCTGAGCTTTAACTGAGCTGCAGCATGTGCCAGGATTTAAAGTCTTTCAGAAGAATCAAAAATGAGTAGATGCTTACATAAATGATGATTTTTTTTGATTTGCTGGTGGTATCTAGCTATGGTCTAGATTTACAATCAAGCATTGTTTTAAGTCTGCTTTATCAAAGGAGACATTTTACCTAATAAATCCAATAACGATGCCTTTATTTTTACTCATGCAAAACCCACTGAAGAGTTCTATGTGTATAAGGGGAAAATAAGAGATGGAGGAAAGTAAAGATGACCTAATCATCACCCTTTTTTTTTTTCAATGGAATAAGCAGCAAGACATTGGCTTTTAACCACCAGAAACTAATGCTTAGGGAAATTTTCTTCTAAAGGGCTTTTTAGTACTTATAGTGAGCCTGAGTAAAGATTTTGTGACTCATACTTTAAGTTATATAGCAAAATTAATGTGTCCCCATATCCCTCATAATGTCATATCAATATATCATACATCACATCTCATAGTGTATGCTCCCGTAGAGGAGCATGGGCCTGAGCAGATCACTGTTAAATGGTGGCATAAAGGTCACTTGGGTGTCCCCTTGTCTACCTGAACAGCGAGCAGCAATTTGGTCTGGCCAAGCGCTGAAGTCAACCTGTAGATGAAGAGAAAGGGCTTCATTATCACAGTTATTCTTGATTTTTCTGAGATGCCCCCAAGCCCTATCTGTTCAGGTAGTAGTGAATCAGCATATCAGTAAAATCTGACTTCTCATGATTTCTATGTTGGCTCTGCAAAAGGAGTGATGTGGAGCAAAAGGGGCAGCTGATGTAGGGAAGTTGCATTAGTTAAGCACATAAGAAGAGAAAGTCAGATTTGGGAACAGGTAGCACTGAGCAAAGGGTAATATTTCTATTGTGCTATCCAGGACTTGCCTGTAGCCGTATCAGCAAACCTGAATCCAACCTTCCAAGGGTCAGTTTTTGCCCTGCTTCCCTTTTTGTGGCAGTGTCCTCTGTCAGCAGGACCACTGTCATCTCTGCAGCCTGGGAGCAGACAAGATGGGGCCTGTTCTGCTCATCCACTTGGATCTTACCGTTATATCCCAGATCTAACCATTACACTGAGATGACTAGCTGCTCCTTGCATTATCAGCCCTAGTCAACACAGCTGTCTGTTAGGGCTAGGCTTTCTATTTTAACATCCAGCTTTGAGAGGGCAACAAGTTGTTATTGATAAACAGTAACAGTAAGTGATAATTATTGTGCTAATGCAACCAAACTGCTTTATACTCACGTTTACCAGGAATATTTCAAAACTTTCATTTTCAAAAAGCCCCAGTTGCTGCTGCCTGGAGAGATAGGGAGTACAACAGAGGATATGACC
This sequence comes from Crypturellus tataupa, assembly GCA_034781795.1. Lineage (NCBI taxonomy): Eukaryota > Metazoa > Chordata > Aves > Tinamiformes > Tinamidae > Crypturellus > Crypturellus tataupa. Next base: position 1,297,045 of record JAWLRI010000596.1, read on the forward strand.
TTTCTGAACGTTTCCTTATCAGGCAGCCTAAGTACTCTATGTCCCACTAAGCTGCTTCAATAGAACCTTGTCAAGTTATCACGTTACTCGACATGTTGCTGATAATGAATACATAAAAGCTTTAGATATTGAAGACTTAGAGGAAATAAGTAAGATCTACTGAAAAACTGCTCAACATATATCCAAGAGCCATGTTTTTCATGTGGATTTTCTGCTACCTTTGGTCCCTTGGATAAAAGGATAAAGCAAGGGTTTCACCTCCTTGAAATGTGAAGTGCAAATGTGGGGAAATAAATGAAGGAAGCAAATAGCCATCTATCTCCATCATGGAGAACTCAATCATATATTGTAATAATATGAGCCTTACTCTCCAGAACTACCTGATATTTGTCTTTTCTTGTATTCCATGCAGCTCTAGCTCTGGCTTGGTAAGCGGAGTATCTTCTCCTGTTCCATGATCTTACGAGGAGCGAGCAAAGGGGAAGAATTTATATTTACCTTTGTAATTTTACTCTAATATAGACCAGTTCTCCTGACTTTGAGGAATTAAAGCAAAGAAAGAAACACAAAAACCAAACCCACCAACCAAACAAAAAAAACAGCAGACAGAGCAGGGATGAGCAGCATCAATCCTTTATGTCGCTGTGATAGAAGGATGCCGTCTGACTTGGGTAGCAAATAGCACTCACTGAAAGGTAGAATAGGAACCTACAAGTTCCTGTGGAAGGGTTTATGGTCTTATAAGAAAGCCTGCCTATTTTCCTTCTAAGTGCTCCTCAAAAGAGGTCCTTTTCTTCAATTCGACTTCTGTAGTCATGCAGCTTTGGCATAGTGTCGGTTAGTTGGCCTGATGTCATATTTGGCCCCACAAAGCTCGCTCTCCTCCATCCTGAGGCAACTCCCCCACTGAGGCTTGTGCCTGCGTTATTAGCAGTCTAGCAGTGGACAATAAGAGCTGACAGGGCTGCGCATGTGATTTGTTGCAAAGAAGCTTCTGAACTTTGGATGCAGTTTTTGATAGCTATCAAGGATTTACTCAACAAGAACTGTTTGTGAGCTTTTGAAGGCAGATAGTAACTTAATACCTTCTGAATCTGATCTCCACAAATTCTGACTTAGAAGAGCTGCAAAATTTATGACAGTTAGCTTCTTAAATAAATACCTAATAAAGTGTTTTTAGTAATCTCTTTGCTTCAAAAATACACATGACTTTCTATCCCTAATTCCTAATTTTGAATGTTTAGATTAAAAAGACTCATTCCTTAGCAAAGATGACTTTGAGATTTACTTCAAGTGTATTCATTTAGTAGACTGCTGTTTGCTTTATGCAGGAAACAAATATGTATGTATTTTTATTTTAAAAGTATTAATCCTAGAATAGGTGTCTGTAGAAGTTAGTTATTTCCCTCTTGTGGTCTGAAAGACGTGTTTTTCCAGTAGGGTTTTTCCTTCTGGTATGCCCACTGTATGTAAGGAAGAGTCTCTTAGATTCGTACCTGGCGTCTTGGCTGGTTGAGGCTTTTTCTTCTGTATGTTCTGTCTGTATGACAGAACCTCTTGTATTTGACTGATGAGGAGGAAAGTGGGAAGCGCCGTTGCGGCCTGAGGCCCTTGTGGTGCCTGTAGCAATGATGGCTAACGGTGCCCCGAGGAGCTAGTTAAAAAGCGCCTCGCGCTCTCCGGAAAGCTCTCTAATGTGACCGCATTAGAAAGCTGGCAGTTGCTTGGTGGGCAAAACAGACTTGTTGTGCTGGAAGGATTATTGAAGCATTTGTTACACAGTAATTTGGAAATCATAATAAAATATCTCTAATTTTATTTCCCCCTGCAAACAACTCACACATCCAGTGCAAGCCCAGCAGGTCTGCTCCAGAGCTGTAAAGTCTTGTTCGTTCTCCTAATTGGGAGGGCAGGGATAGATGCCATAGCTATTTTTTTGTAAGTGTCCTTCCCAGATGTAGAATTTTCAAAGGCAGAGGCAGGAAATAACTTGTTTGCAGCTTTCTGCCTTACTCCTGCCTCAAGCTCCTGGTGTATTTCAGCACCCGTATTTTAGTGTTGTTAAAATGACTTATTAAATATTCATGAAGTGTCAGAAGTCTGGTGGGGGATTTGAAAGTTGTTGGTGCTCTTCCCTCGACAGCAACTGGCAGGAATCAGAATAAGCAGAGGGGCAGCTAGAGAAAAAGCTCTCCGGAAGACATCCTCCAGTACAAGCCCAAGTCCCACTCGACTGAGGAGATGGGTGAAACTTTAAAATGAGAAGACTTGTCTCCTTATTGCATTCTCATTTCCTTCATGAATTCTCTTTGGATTTGGAGAAGTAGAAGACTGATCTAAAAATTGCACTGAAGCTTTTAGCAGCAGATTTTGTTTTTTTCCTTCTTTTCAAACTGTGATTTGATGGGACACAAATAAAGGTTTGAAAGAAAATAATGTGAAAGCACAGAATTAAGCACAAGTCTGATATTGTCTGGATTTATCAGTAAATGCAATTGAGTCTTGAAAATACAGAAGCTGGCACCAATTAATAATTTTTTCTGGAAAGTTTGAATCTGAGGAGGAAAACTATAAGTTGTGTATTCCTAGGAAAATGGCCTTCTGATGCATCCAAAATGTCACAGGCCGGAGGATACAGCAGTGGCAAAGGTGGTTTGGGAAAACTGCTGAAGGTGTTTGTGCTTCATAATCCAGAACAGTCAGGTGCAGCTGAACAGATCCTAGCACATGCTGTTCTCTGTTTTCTACTGTCAGTGTTTTCACCTAAGCTTCTAAAAACACAGGACATAAAAATCTTTAGTTTCAAAAGAGCAAGCCTCAATATCTGTGTATAAATGTAGTCTTTGGCATAAGGGACAGTTAAAATATGAGCAGAGAAAATGCTTGTTTTGTATGTGCTGTTAAGCAGTGTATATTTACCTAACCATGGGATACACAATGCAACATGTGGCAGAATACAAGGAAACAGAGAATAAGATGGCAGTCTTGACAGGAAAGATGAAATACCTGATTTTTATTTTTGAATAGTAACCCCCATGAGAAGGAATGCTGAAAGAGAGTGTTGCTGAGGAGAGGAGGAGGAAAGGAAGGCAGGGGCTCAGGAAGAAAGTGCATCAGGTTTCTGAAAATTGAAGCCTTTATAAAGAAAGTCCTCTCGTTACAAATGACATGGACTTTTATAAAAGAGCGAAGAAGTGGGTTTAGAATCAGGGCCTCGGAATACTGGTGAGCTTCCAACAATGAAGCTTAGCAAAGAAAAAATGTCTCTTGCAGTAGGAACTCCAGTTGTGCCTCACTAGTACAATGGAGAAAAGACAGAAGCAAAAAGACAAGTCTATTCTTCTTTCTATTCAGGACAGGATCTGCCTTCCCTTCTGACAACTGCCAGCTACCTTTGGGTTTGTGCGCTGTAGCCCTTAGTGAGACCTGGAAGGATGCTTGATGGCAAACTGTTGTCAGGAAAGAGCAGTTCAGTACAAAAAGCTTTAGAATCTGGGCCTCCTTAACAGCCGCTCAGATGAAAGGGACAAGCCGGTCTTTCTTAGATGATTTAAGAGTGTGATCACTGAATAGATCTGCAGGATGGCAACAAGGACAGAGATTTATATAAGAGCTTTAAGAACAGAGGTTTCTAATTAATTAGTTAGCAGTGAATCGGTGGAGCATTGGGAAGGAGAAGTAAAGGAGAGAGCCACAGTGCTGTTTGCAGGTTAGTGTAAAGTGAAAGCTCTTGGGGTGTGGACCAGCTTGCCAGAGTTCCACTAAAAGGGAAGGGAAAGCATTAACCTGTGTTCATGCCTGGATTTAATTCCACAAGACACTGTAGGTCCTGAAGCAAACCAGTTGGGACCTAAGGTACATCAAGTAACATTTAACGAGTTGTATGTTCTTTTTATGACTTCTGTTTGTGAGGGAGATAAATGCATGTCTTAGGCAGTAAAACATTTCCCCTGATTATAGCAAATGGTGTTTCTTTTCCCTCCTGAGATGTAATAGGACTATCAATGTTTTATATTTCATATTAAAAAAGCCCAAGTTTGATAAAAAATGAAACATATTTAGTAGAGTTGTTATCTCAGGTAAGGTAAAGTACCATTATATAAATTCATAAGCGTAGAACTAGGCATAGCGGGTTTGCTTACTGTGAATCTAGTCAAACTTCTGCATAGTGCATTCCAAAATCAAGAGGAGCTGGAGAGAAAGGGAGTTTATAAAGATCACAACATATCTGAAAAAAACTTAGTGATACCTTTGTCACAGCTAGCAACTGACTCAGTAATGCAGTGAATGGAAATGTAAGGTGGGATAAAAACTTCCTTAAGAAAAAGAGGTGAAAAAAGTGACTCAGAAAACAGAATTGAACCATTTCAGAAAAATAATCTGGGAAGTGTGTCCAATTTTTCTAACATTTCTAATAACTAACTTCACTGGGATTGTGTGGGTTGTGTGGGGTTGTGTGGAAGCAGAATTTGTCCTCAATAGATTTTGAATAGGGAGTTTAAGCAGATATTTTATTTCAGACATGTCAGTATATAAAGTAGTTATGCCAAAATATTTTCTTTGATGTAGAATAATAAAATCAAAAGACTAGCTATACAAGCTTGTCTTTCTCCTCTTTAGAATAAGCTGCAGTTCTGCATTTAGTTGTTTTTCGTGTAGGGAAAGCTTTTGCAATCCTGTAAAAGTTTCCAGGTATTCTGTGCCATGACAAAACCAGTCTCCCAACAAGTGTGTTCTGCAGGGCCCCAGCGACACCTGCGCTAGAGCAGCCAGTTCGCAGCTTGAAGCGGGGAGCAACCAGCAACCATTGGCACCGGCTGCTGGCCTCTGTGGTCGAGCCCCTCCCTGGAACCATGTGGGAGCGGCAGCAAAGCGTGGGTGCCCACAACCCGCCTCAGGATGTGTCCCAGGAGCCTGACATTCTCCAGTTCCTCCTGCCAGGAACTTTTAATTACAGATAGGCAGTAAAATAATGTCAGTGTAGGAGCAGAGCAGCCACTGGTTCTTTTTGCTTCAGGCATAAGCCTGGAGGCTGAACATTTCATATTGTACTTTAACAATTGGATGTTTTCAGGAAAATAAAAAGGCAGAGTGAAGAACTGGGCATAAGTCTCTGTAAAGAAAAATTCCTGAGTTTTCTTTTAAACTCCCTATAGGTATTGTATCCTATTGCAGTAAATGAGGAGTTTTTTGCGTGCTTTGAGGGAAGTCAGTGTTCGACAAGCTCTGCATGTCTCAACTTGCTTGTTTTACTACCAGACTAGTTCCATATCCAGTTGGACTATACATTTGTCTGTAAACAAGGATTTCATCAAGGCAGTTTTTCCGATGCTTCACATGGTTAATTATTGTTAACAGGAGAATATTCTGGTTTTGGGGTTTTTTTTTTGGTTTTGTTTTCTTTTTAATTTTTTAAATCTATTTTTTATATTTTTTTTCTGTAGAATGCCATGTGTAACAACCAAGACCAGATAAGACACATAAAAAATCTTAAAAAATGGCAAAAAATGTGGTTTTGAAGACAACGGCGCATAGTCTATTAAAAACTCTCTTGATGAGCGTGTGCAAAGGTACAAGCGCGAGGCTGACACCAGCCAGCTCTGGTCTGGTGCTTCATGGTCCTGGTGTCCTTCAGTCTTGTCCTAAGTGGAATCTAGACAGCTGTAATGGAGATCTCATCCTGCCAATGCTTCCTTTGCTTTACTTCTAAGGTACTAAGTACAATATCATTATTCAAAAAATGAATGTAGTCTCTATTTGTGGAATACATATGAAGTGATCTGGGGTGTTGTGTGTCATATTCTGAAGCTTCAGTGGTTGACAACTACAATTTTTTGTGCAGCATTACAGTTGAGAATCTCAGATCCTGCAAGATAAATTTGTGCAGACTTGTGTTTATCTAGATTGTACAAAAATCTGCTATATCAGTTGGAAATTTTTCATTGGGAAAAGCTTGTTTTCTTTCTAACAAATGTCTGTTTTTCTGAAAGTGAATAATCGTTTCCTGGAGATTAATCCCATAAATGCTTATGCTCAGTAAGATCATTTCTGACCTTGTTGCATGGGCTCTTGCAGATAAACAATTTAAAAACTGACAAAGCTTGAAAAACTTGGTGAAGAAATCATGAAAGTAAATTATAGTATCAGAAGATGATACAAATATGCAGAAGTACAAGCCACTGTTTATTCAGTAATATCAGCAGGTGCTATAAGTTTTGCACAGCAGCTCCAATGTTAAACTAGTTAAAGCTAAATACTATCATATTTTTAAATATTGTGTTTTCCCACATTCATACTTTTCAGATGCTTTAAACCTCTTTAGTACTACTAGTCCCTGAAACTGCAACGCTAATAGCTTGCATTCTTCAAGCGCGCACACAAAATGGGAGGCTTGAAAGAGGATTTGAAAGTAAACTTCTTTGATTACCCACAGCTTTGTACTGCTGCTGAATTAAAGACCATTTTTATTTTAAAAAGATAATCTCATGCCATGGCATTTTTGTGAATTTAAGTATTTGCGAAAGTGCGAGCAGGGAAAACCAACCCTTTTAGCTGTGTTCATTTTTTACATCGTCTAGGAAAATCTTTCATAAAATGTCTGCATTGTAATAATTTTGTATCGTTAGCCATCCTCCAAAATTCACCAGCATTGCTTACCCTCTGAAGCTCTCCTGCTACATCGTGTATATAAATATAAATATAAGTGCCAAAACAGCACCCAAGGTTTTTCCTGGCACAGCCACGGCCATAAAGTCGCGTCAAAGACACGAGCCTTCAGGCACTTTGCAGTCGCGTCAGCGTCACTGCAGCTAACGATCAGTCTCTAGTTGCAGCACATGCCAACATTTCGCATTCACGTCGCACCACAGTCGCTGCTTTGGACCATCATAGGTAGCCTATGGTCTCATGACATATTCTCTGGTAGCGTTTTACTGGCATCGTGTGGTATCCACGTTGCTCCTGTGGATTAGAAGATTTTACTCAAATTTCCTTGATTTTGTTCTTCTGTAAATAGAGTCAAAAGGCCAGGTAGGAATGTTTTTGTATAAAATCTGTTTTATTACATGACATTTCTGATCCTGTTTAGAGGAGAAAAGACATTTCTCTTTTAAGAAGTTTACAAAATACTATAGGTTGTTTTTGTTTTTCAGTCTATCCATACCCTTACTGTACAATAGGATATCAGGAATTACATATCCTCTGTCCTAATCATTAATTTTGGAAACCTGAATTGTAGTATTTGCAGTTTGCAATTTTACTCACAAATGAAAGCTAACAGTGTAGTAAGTAGCCGTTTTGCATACTTACTAAAACTTAAAATATGCTTTCCTCTCTTCTTAATGATGCTTTAAAGCATTTAGCATTGGGAAATACCCAGCAGACTGTATTTTAATGCAGGAGTGTGTCATTCCCTCCAGGTTCTGGAAGATCGGTATTAACTAATACTCCAGCCCCACTCCTGCAGTGTTACTCGCTTGCATTGCCCATTGCCCGTTTCTTTTAAATTTTACAAAAATTTGAAAAAAAAAATATATATATGAACTGTGTAGAAATACTTTGACCTGAGGAGTGTCATCTGAGTTGCAGGACCCATACTGTCTGTGGATCAAGCAGCAACTGGAGGGATTTTCTCTCACTGTTTGGGGATTTTTTGGGTAATATTATTTATATCTTTGGCTGCAATTTCAAGAATTTAAGTGTCTATTCAGAAAGTAAGGTAAAATAGTAGACTTTCTTTTTTTTCTTGTAAATAGTGCATGGAAACTTATATGGAAGATGGCAGAGTTTTGTAGCAATTTATATAGCTTTTGGACTATAAATATGTTAAAACATGGTATTAAGGAGTTGAAAACAAGTGATTAAAACATGGAAAAAGCACACTTCTAATTTATAGCAAGAGTTGGCAATTCACAAATAAAAGCTCTAGCTGTACAGTAAAACATAAGACTGTTTGAGTTCCAGCAGGCACCACCCTAAACCTTGGGCTCACTGTGTTAAGGATCAGCTCTACCTTATCCTACCTAGGAATAAGCAACAGTCATTCTCCAAAGTAATTTTTTTTTTTAATTTGGTTTAGAGTGGGGAAAACTGAATCTTAATCTCTTTCAGAAATCATGCATGTTGAATATATATATTGTGTGTGTATTTATATGAAATTCTGTTTTACATTATGATTTCAAAACCTTGTATAGGTATACCCAAGGTCTTGAAATCTTCCTAAAAATATAAAAGAGAATTTCATCTCTGTTAAGAGTTCCAGGGGAAGGGATAAGAAAGCCATCCAGGCAGGGCTCCCTTTATTAAACTGCACAGATCTCAGAATCATTTTCGTTGATGCTGACTGTGTTATGTGTAAGCCCATTTGTGGTGTACGGCCGGTAGGATTTTGCGCAGTTGGTTGCTGAGCGTGGAGCTGCTGTCGGCCCCCATGTGAGGTTGCTCTCGGCCCCGCTGCCTTCCCCTGCTAATGCCGGCCTTGCACGTTCCCTGCATGGGTCCAAGGGAGGAGCTCGTGGGAACCGAGGGGCAGGTAATTCTCAGCGATGGGCTCCTGCCTCTGGATCCTGCTCCTGCCAGAAATCTGTCGGAGCCTGGATCTGGCCAAGTGTAGGAAGCAGGGCTAAATGCACCTCTTTGTTCATGTCTTCCACTAACGGCAGGCGGAGGAATTTCACTTGGCACTTGATATCCTGGCTACCCTTTTCAGGGTAGTTCTATAGCTGGCTCAATAGCTAGGAGGGACCGGAGCTTGCTTTTTTCTCTTGTGTGTGATTATTTAGATGAAAGCTATATTCTGTTAAATGCATCCAGGTACAGTGATAATGTCCCCAATCATGTTAATAGATGTAGATATGTAGGATATTGGATGCTTAGTTCTAAATTGTAATTTTAAAAGAGAGTATTTCAGTGTATATAACTTTAGAAAGGCATTTAGCCTGAAAAATATAGAGAGGAATAAGCTGTGTGCATTGTGGGTGAGCAATTTATAGACTACTTTGGCTTATTTTACCTTATTACTTTGGGTAAGTGCTACAACTCCAAAAGAAAGAGAGAACAGGGGTTTTGAAAACAAAATTAATTATTGAGCCTTAGGAATAAAGGCTCAATAATTAATTGACAGGTATTAACGGGCTGTTCTCCTCCGTTTTCCTTTTAGACCAGACTCTGGATGTAGATGATGGCACTTATAGTCAAAATGTTTAGAAGTTTTTTGTATAGGATGGTGTTTCCTATGGGTAAAAACAAAACAGGAATTTGATCCTGAACAGCAGCTCAGAGGGCACCAGGCCTGCATTGGGAGCTAGCTAATTTCATTGCAAAGGACTGCTGGGCTTAGCCCTTTTTGGAAGCAAAACGATGTCTGTCTTAATAGGCAGAAGAGAGTTGCTTACAGGAAAGAGAGTAAGGCAGCTACTCCTGCTCGATGCTCGACAGCACAGGAGCGTTCTGGAGTCGAGGCATTGGAAGAGGCTCCCATGGAGGAATGCTGGCATAGGTCTTTTCCAGACTGCTTCACTGTATCAGTAGTAGCAACATTTGCTTGTATTTCCCAGTTGCTGGGCACTGTTATAGGCAGAACTGGACAGCGCTTTCTCCTGAATAGCTGGTGATATTACCTAGGAAGTTAATGCAAGACTTTCTTTTGCACATCGTAGTTATTTTGTGGTCACTTAGGTGTGTGGTTCGGTGTGCACACCTGAACAGTGCTTGTTCCATTACTCTGCATGTGTATGGGTACTCTGAGAATAAAACCTCAATTCACATCTCTGGCCAGGTACATCAGTGAGTCCCACTATTCCTTGTTTCCTGAGTGGGTCTACCAGCTAATGACTGGATAATTTCTTACAGCTTTTGCAGTAAGATCTTAGAAAGAAATGTGAAGGAGGAGAGGAAGAAGACACAAGTACAGGGAATTTCATGTTGTTGTCTGCAGAGAGAAAATGCCAAGGAGAGTGCTGTAAGACAGAGGTCAGACAAACATGGGAAGTGGTGGAATTTCCACAATGCTGAAGAGAAGATGCTTGAACTTTGCAATTGGGGTAAAGAAAAACCCATGTAGGAAACAGAATGTCTCTAGATAGCAGGAAGTTGATGTGTCTAGAGTGGCAAGTGAGCTGTTGTGTTAATGAGCTGATCGCTGGGGGTGGGCAAAATTCTTTTTTTATGAAGTTAAGGAAGATGGCATGGAAAATAACACATTTCAGGCTTGCATCCCCCATAAGTCCCTATTTTCTCCCAGCTTGAATCACAAAAGGAGCTTCAGAAATGCTATCAGAGAGCAACTTCTTGTACTGTACTATTTCTAAACTAACTTAAACTGGAAAACATTTACATATGTGTCAAGTCATCATGTGGTTTGCAGCAAAATTGTTCAGAATCAAGTATCTTTAGATATTCCAAATCCTGAAAAGTTCACCCGTCAAGAAGCAAGTAACAAAGTCACATTTGCATTCCTTACTTACATCTATTTTTAAAGGACATTTACTTCCATGTTCTATTGCTTTTCCAATGGCTCTTTGTGGATACTACCTTACCTTCCCATCACAAGAGAAGTGGACTCCCCAGATAGCTCAGTTCTCAGTGTTGACTCAGTCCTTTCTGAGGCCAGGTGCCAAAAAGACTCCAGTGCAGTGAACTACTTGTTTTTATGTCTGGTTGGCAAGGAGATTATGCCCAGTTCTAGTGAGAACATTCTTGGTCACATATGCATGCAGGCGGGACTGTTAGGGGTCCTTCTTATGGAAAGAAAATGAAAATTGCTCAAAACACCAGCTGCCAAAATACTTCTTACTGCATTACTCACCTCTGAGATTGAAGAGAGAATGTGATTTAAAGTCTCTGCATGGAATCTCTCCATCTCAAAGCAGATATAAAGTTCCACGTTGAATTAGCTGCTTTAGGATTGCGTCTTTGAGTGTGAGTTTGAGGTTTCATGCACCCTGTCACCAGGAGATAACGGTCAGACCAGGAGACTTGTGACTCTGGGAGGCAAGAGCTTCCTAAGGGCCCCATCTGAACCAGGCTGCCACTTGGCCTGCCCAAGCAGACTCACTGCAGTGCCAGAAAGCGAGGCAGACGCTGTGGACGTCTCGTACGTCTCGACGTATGAGGAAGCAAAATGTTGCAAGAATGAAATTCAGTAATATCAATCCTTATTTCAGTCTCACTAATTTTACACAAGACTTGGAGGTTTTCTTCTTTTTGATTTGTCTGCAGCTATTTTTAAGGTTGCCTTTCTTTCCTCAAGTAGTTACGCTGACAAACAAGGCTAATAAAGCCTTTTACATGAAGCAGGCTGTCTCACAACTTGATTTTTCTCTGAATTGCACATTTTAATTGGTAATAAGTATTATGAATGAAGATAATTGAAACGTTTCATCACTACATATTTAATCCTTAGATTTGAGATGGACCCTGGGGAAAGAATCTGCATCTAGACCCACTGGCTTAAACACAGCCTTTCTTTAATTGTCAGAAAACAATTTCATAATTTCTCTTCTAGGGGGTCTTTGGTTATGTGTGCTATTAGAAACCTTTTTATTTGACCAGAGCTTGCATATATGACAATACAATTGTGTTGTTGCGTGTGTTCTCATCCTGTTAAATCTCATATCATTTCTGTAGGATCTTAGTCTAAAGAATTTTTCTCTTATCATCCTTCAAGCTTAATTTTGCTTTGGAAAATCAAGCTCTGTGCTTTTTTGTTTCATACCCTGTCATTTAGAATCAGACGAGAATAATTCTGGAATCGGAATGTGCTTTCTGTTATCTAGCTGATTTTGATGGATTGTCATGTTTGACTTTGCAGGGGTTGAATGTAGCATTAAAATGTTTTGAGCAGTTAACTGAACAAACATGCTATGGAAACTAGAGAGAAAGGTCATTGGCACAATGTTGGTGAACAAAGCTTTGTTTTTTTCTTTTTTTTTTTTAAACTTCAGAGCTTTGAAATAACATGTTGTAGCACAGTTTGCAGATCACAGAATCACGTACTGTACACATGGTTAACGATTTATGGGACCATGAGTTATTTAATCAGGTAATGCATATACTTTGTACGGCAAGCAAGCAGATGAAAACTCTGAATGGAAGAAATTGTTCATCTCTTAAAACAAACACCCTCCAAAGGAAAAAACCCGCTAATAACCCGACGAAACGATAAGTCGACGGAAAAAACAAAACCT
>JAWLRI010000596.1:1316088-1360951 GCA_034781795.1 Crypturellus tataupa
ATTTTATTTTATTTTATTTTATTTTATTTTATTTTATTTTATTTTATTTTATTTTATTTTATTTTATTTATTTTTTATTTTTTTATTTTATTTTATATTTTATGTTATGTTATGTTATGTTATTACCTGAGGTAGGATTTCAGCACAGAAATATCAATCAGCTATAAACAAAGTTCCTGGAGAGCATGGAAAAGAGAGAACAAGGACTTAGGCGGGCTTGACTGTAGGTGTCACTGTGAGCTGTGCCTATAATTCCACAGCTCCATTTCCCATTTTATTCAATGATCTCCACTTTCCAGCCTTCTTTTTCTTCTCTTTCTTTCATACATGCATAAATACAGATTCACGCAACAGAGAAGAAAATGCAAAATAATAGTTGGAAGCAAGGAAATTTACTGTGACCATTAGGATATAGTATTGATAGAAATTAATAGATACTTAATCAGTTAAAATGCTGGTTAACAAATTAGTTATGTGTTACCTAAAATGAAGGATTGGGAAAACAAATGATTTGATAAAAATATTTAGTGAAGCTCTCTGGTCCACCTGCTCATGGTTACAGGTAAGAGCAAATAGCAGGAAACCAGATGTGTTTCCATTCTTGACGATCTGGAAAAGGTAGGACTAGATCATTTAAAAAATCTAGACTGTGCTGTAGAACAGAGGAATTCTGGTAAACTTGAAAAATATGTACCATGCCTATTAGATATCTGCAAAAGCAACCTCTGTCTTCCAGCATTTTCTCTTCACGAGTATTAACTTCTCAGTTTAGAATGCTTTTCTCAAGATGCACTTAGAGAATACCAGCGAACGACATGCAGTAACATCATTAAACACTTCAGACCCGCAGGGTTACTGACTATGATGCATCCTGCAATGTAGCACTTAGACTCTATGAACATATTCTGTCACCTTGCAGTCTTTTATAGCACAGCCCTGGGACCGCGCAGAGAGATAACACGCAGCCGAACAGAACAAAGTCTGCCTGAGTCACACTCTTTATAATGTGAGGAGTTATCAAGATTTCATGTGTTTCCTGGGTAGGTCCCAAACACATGAACTTGTGTAAATGAGCAAATTTAACTGCCTTCTTATCACAGATAGGCAGAACATTTTTTTCATGTGGTACTAGGAGTCTCATGCTACTTCTAAGTAACATGATGCACGGTGATCAGTACCTCGGTCCTAATTAGTAAAAGTAGCAACAGCTTTAGTTTTAAATTGTAAACAGAAAAATAGGTCATCTAATGTTTTAGTTCAACCTTCTGCCAACTCCGAACTATTCCTTGATGCATATACTCTATTTTTTTTCCTGTATTGCCATAAATTTTGTGAGCAACAGCTTCCATGTCTTCATGCTGTTTCTTCTGGGATTGTCTTTGTCCACTGTAATTTAGGAGGATCCTGAAGGACTAGGACAGTTTTAATTCTGCTTTGTAGAGTTCCATTTTCTTTTCAATTTGGGCACATCTAACAGTGCCGTATCTTCAATTCTTGTTCCCAGAATCTGCTGGGAAAGGGGAGAGAGTTTGTAAGGTACAACTTGACAAACCTTGCTTGTTACCGGATGCTGTCTAACATCCCTCCTTGGCTTTCATGCTTGCCTGAATGAGGGCATTGCCCATTGAGTATTCAGTAAAGGGATGACTCTGTGATTCACCCTGTCACTAATGTAGTCATTCGTGGCTGTTGTGATTATCCACTGTCTCTACCAACTTTCTCTTGGACAGTGTTATCACTGTGGTCTCTCTCTGGATGGAAGAGTGTCTTTTTTGTTTTTTCTATTTTTTTTAATCCGGATTGAGCAGTCAGGTCTGATGACACTTCACACGAGTCTAGTTGTTTGAAAACATACTGTCCTTTCAATCACAGTAAGTGGCAGTGTGCACTCCTCCAGCACAGCAGCTATCCTGATATGCTTTAAGATAAATAGTCGAGGAAAAATTGTTTTTAGCAGCAAACTACTTTTGTCAAATGGTTAGCTCTGTATAGTCCATTTTTCCATTCTTTTTGACTTTTCATAGGGAAATATAACAAGGATTAGGTTGGGGAGAGTTCAGCAGCCATCTCCTAGGATAAATACTTTTCCTGGAGACTTAATTCCTGTATATTTAAAGCAAAAGAGTGGGTGTGAAGAATTATGTTTAAACTTCCGTCTCCTATCTCTAAGTCCAGTTTCTCTTATGTAGATGTAGGAAAGTCTTTAGCTAGAGGCTCAGGGTGGGAGTTTGGGATTTTTCAACCCATGAGAAAGAGCTCATGGTGCACCAGAAATCCGTGCGTCTCCCTCCTTGCTGTTTACGTGGTCAGATGGGATGTCAGACTAACGGGTGGGGAAGAGGTGGCAGTCCGAGTTTGTGGCGGGCAGCCTGCTCTCCTGGGAGAGCTTCCCTTGGCCCTGGAGCCTGCCCTCCCGCAAGGCTGAGGTGCTGCAGCCCCCGTCTCCTGTAAAGAGCCTGCAGAACTGGTGCACGAGGCCCGAGCTGCAAGGTGGGCCTGTGGGCCCTGGACAGCCCAGGAAAAGGGGCAGGGTACCACAACGCAGCACAAAGTGGGCAGATGCCAATCTGCTGGGGAGGGACTGGGAGAGAAGGACTGGTAAGAGAGGAGTTCCCTGAGGAGCTACAGCACACAAGGCACTGTGTGGGCATGCAGAGGGAAAACACTGGTCTAAGCCACCTTTTTCATCAGTCTGGATTCAGAGATAGTCCTAAGTCAAGGCTGTATCTCAAGGCCCAGGACCGATTGCAGTGCCCATACTGAATACTCGTTGCCAGGCCAGAAAAGAAAGGAAGGTTTTTTTCCAAGAGCTGCAAGGCCTGATGTTCCTGGAAAGAGCTATAATGTGTTGTAGAAGAAACGTAAAAATAGCAAAGATAATTCTCTACTGATTTGGTGACGTCTGTATGGCTTCTGTAGTGTGCTTGCTCTGGGGATGAGGAATGTTTCCAGCAGGGGATATGTGGAGGAAGAATATTACTGGAAAATGTTCTTAATCATTGCAGAAATTTTCAGTAAGCGGTATTTTTTTTCCTGTAACGTTGTCTGATGCTGAGTGCAAGTAATACAGCATTTAAATTCTCTTAATCTCAGATGATTCATTGAGGGTCAAGTCTCTTGAAGTAATATTTTCTTTCTTATCTATAACTAATCAATCATGTGTTATATAGAAAGTCCAAGCAGTTGTATTAATGCTATAGTACAATATAATAATATCAGACCAATCAAAATAAACTAATTACACAATAGAAAATATTTAGAATATAGTGCATAAACTTACGCACTTTATGCTGCAGAAAATATACATGCAAGCTACCAAATCATGCAGATAAAATAGTGCTCAGCAGTCATTACAATAAAGATAGTTTCAAGGTTTTTTACTTCTTCCAGGATATTTGACTGACTGGCTTCTAATATTTCTTTTAATATTTGCTTTTGCCTGGGAGGAATGTGATAAAATTATGCAAAGCTTTGATACACGTAGTTAGAACAAATACAGATTGCAAACTATATAATGTTATCCTGGCCTGGTGTTTATAAAGCAATGAATATGCCTGCTTGCTCTGTATGCTCATGGTGTTTCGGAGCCAGGTTTATATCTGGAGGAATGACCTTTCCTTTTTCTAATTATTATTTTACACAGGCAAATAATTTGCCTTTATAATTGTATGCAATTGTCAAAAAAGACCCTTGGCAGGTGCTAGTGTACTGTATTGTTCATATCATTCAGTAAGTAGCCTTCTAGTTGAGAGAGGATTTCTAGGTCTTACATGCTTTTCTGCACAGAAATAATATTAGTTAAAAATTAAGTTGAGATGAATTATCTGTTTTTTTTTTTTAGTGTGTGAACTTGCATAAAATCACAGCCTTGTTGCTTATCCAGAACTATAGGGTAAAAGGCCTCATGGTTCTAATTCAGTCTCTGCTCAAGAGCAATTGAAAAAATCAGGTTCTTCTCACCACTACAAATAGTTGTTGGCCTTAGGCAGGATGTGTTCAGGTCATGGGGAGAAGTTGATTTTCTCAAACATTGCACCCAGAAATGCGTTGCAAACTACTGGCCAGCTTGCTCAACCATAACCAGTTAAAAATGAGCAAGTGAAATTCCTTGCTTAGTTTTTTCACCACCAGAGTCTTTCTGCGTGTCTTAAGGGTCAGCCTATTTTAAAGCACTTAGAGTAGAATTGTGATGACTGAATTGCTGACAGCATAGTATCCAGTGCTGCTCAAGAAACGTGGCATTAGGTTGGAGATGACATGGGTAGTTCAGAGGCACCCAAGCTGTTCCGGCAAAAACACTGACCTGTCATGCTTCAGCTCTTTCTCATGTAGCTGCTTGTTTCACAAACTGGTGTCTGAAACTGCTCTGAAAATCGCTTCAGCTGCAGACTGAGCCAAAGTCTGCTGACTTTCGATGTGACAGCAGAGCATCAAGTAATGATGCACACATGGTATCGCAGTTTGGGAATCTCCAATCCTTTTGATATGGGAAGAGTCCCACGCTGTGGAGGAGCCGGGGAAGGAACCTGCTGGAGGGTGTCCCTCGTTTCATGTGTTTTTCTTCTCTGCTCGGTAGTGCAGTTGTTAACACTGCTAATAGAGAGACTCATTTTGTTGTCTGTGTTGAAGTGTTTTTTTCCTTGCTTCTTTTCCATCTCAAGAACATGCAAAAATGCCACAAACCCACCTCTTTCAGGAGAAGCTGTTCTGTATTTCTGCATAAGAATGATTATAATAGCCATGTGACATGTTGACAAGAGTAATTATACCCAGAGGGATTGGCAATTTATGTTGGGTAGCAGGTGGTATAATTTCCTGGTTAGTCGGTACCGTAACTTGTTATCTGTGGCCATCAGCAGCTAGAGTGACATCTACAGAGTAGACCTTTGAGCTAGCAAGGCGAGCCACAGTTGTTCCATTTGACTATATACCAAGGGAATTCCTGCTGTCCTTCATAGTGGGCGGAGCATGACCTTTGATAATGCAGTTGGAAAGACAAGTTGTGACTCATCTCGTTGCCTTTCCCATCTTGTACATGACTTTTAGTTAGCAGGTTATCCTCCACGCAGAACGTGTTGTTACTTACCGTCTACCACCATCATTATGCCGCTGACTCAGTCATACAGCACACCAACTAAATAGCTTTCCTTCCTGAGGAGTTATTTCTTATCACAATATCTCTTTGGTTTGGTACGTTACTTTATTACTCGCTTCTGAGACCATTGTACTGTTTTGCAACTTGTACACAAACCTAATTAGGGACAGAGTCTTGCTCTGAGAGCTTAATGCCTTTAAAAGAAGAGGAGAGGAAAATGTTACTTGTATTTTGCAAATTAAAAATAGATATGATGAAGATATGAGAAGAGAGAATATAGCCAGAGGTCACACAAGGGATCTGTGGCAAAACAAGAAACTGATGCAGTTCTTCCAAGAGGCAAATCTAGTAGCCCTAATCATGAACTCAGTTGTCTTTTCCCAACATTATTTAAACAAGACTGTTCTCTTTCTTTGTTTTCTTTAGACTACTCCTGATTGCTATATCACCTGGTGCTCATATAATTCACCCCTACTCTGAAGTCATAATGTAATTTCCTCAGCCTTGTGAATGTCTCTGGACACTTCAGCACTTGAAGACCCATATCCAGATCCATAGTCATCTTTGGTCTTTTGAGACCCTTCCATTCCCAATTTTAACCTTCCTACAACATTTTTTTCTCATTCTTCAATCTCTCTGTAATCCTTGAAATTCTAGCTTTTTTCTCCTTCTTTTCTTTACCAGACCTGATAATATTGACTTTTTATCATAATTGGTGGCATGAACTTGTTTATCTCCTGTCATATCCCATATACTTACCCTTGTCTGTATGGTCTTCTATCCTTTTTAAAAACATGTAATTCTCTGACCTTCCCCCCCAAAATAGCCACTTATTAGGTCATTCATCTATTTTAATCAAGTGGATAACTCGAAGTCTGAGGTTTGGCACATTTGTCCAAATCCTCTTCCCTTAATTGGAATCAAATAGAAGGGGAGTAGATGTATAACCCTTTCAGCAGGGACCCAAATCTGAACCAAAATTATTCAAAAGTAATTCGGTTCAGACAGAAAGGAGCTGTCTTTCTGCTTAAGTACGTGGGCTGCTGCACAGCTCCGTGCCCAGGCACCAAGCCACAGATAGTTGCAATGTGGCCCGTGCTTCTGAAGCCAGGCTACTGTATTTACTAGTTCTCTGCTAGGTGTGCATACCCAGCAAACTCCAAGCAAGTGTATCCTCTAGGGGACAGAGTTCTGTCTTATCACTGCATAGAGATGGCTGTAGTACTTGAATTATTCTGCGAACGAATCACGGGATTATCCCTGAGTTACCTATAAAATTCTACCCTACATTTCTACATTTCTTGGATTCTTGACATTTACCTTTTATAGCAATAGCGGCTTTTGAGCCTACCTACCAGATGCTGTCCTGGAGAATGGATTGAGTCTTTCTTCTGTTTCACTCCAGGTCTTCTAGACTTGGAGATCGGGATATCTGCTGGGCATAGTTGAGGGTGTTTGCCAGGCACAAGAAGTCTGTGTGTGGAAATTTGAATGAAACCTGCTGAGACCACACATCTGGGAAGCATCATCCACACACAGCGAGACTGGGATATACAGGAAGAACTGGGAAATCTTCAAGAATGGAGAATTAGAGATAGGGTTAAATTCATATGAAGTGACAATTCTTCTGTAGACTCATTAGCTGGCAATATCAGAGGAAAAACGAAATATGTTAAGTATTTCACAGGATGCATCTTTGTGAAATGACTGTGTAAAAGGCAAATGTGATCTTATATATCAGATGTAATATTTTTGGAAACAAAAAGAAGACATTAGTGTCATTTAAAGTCCTAGTGTACAATTCTGGACATTTGTGTTTAAAATTGACTGTGGAAATGTGAGAGCAGACCAATCATGATCAGGGAGATGGAAAACCTTTCTTATCGGTAGAAATAACGGAATCTGGCAGCTTAACAAAATAACTCCTTTAAAGATGTTGTTGAGTAAAATAAAGGAAGCATCAAAGTAACCAGTAATAGCAGTGGAGACTACTTAGCCATTAGAGAAGTAAATTTCTAAAAAAAATCTGCAAAAATTGTCTGCTCCCAGAAGATGGTGATGGCAAATAATGAAGAAGTCTTTAGAGTTATGAAAGTGGTTATGTGACTTTGCTGCTAGTATCTAGCTTCAGTGTCGCAGGAGAAATCATTCTTTTCTGTATTTGCCTCTCTAATACCATAAACAGCTTTAGCTTAGTGGAAGTAATTCACAATATTCAGCATCTTCTGTTTTCTAGTGACTCTTTTTATGGACTGAATAATGGTCTGGAATTTTAATGTGAATTTAAGAATTTTCAGGCCAACATCTCCCTTCTGAGGTTCCCCAGTTTGCCAGCAGGAGTTAAATGAGCCATTCAGCTTTGTCTCATATTCTGCTCTCGTTTCCGTATCAGGTGTACTAAAATCGGTACTGAAGTCAGTGTAGATGCCCAGAGTTCTTTCTGGTAGTACAGTTTCCCTCAGGGACCTCTTGTACCCCATCCTACTGAATTCAGCTGCAATCTGGTTTTTAGTTTACACTTTTTAAAATTTGTTATTTCCCACAGGAGTTAGTTATCTAATTCTTATTGAATTACAATGTGAACAGTGTGAATAATTCCCTTATAATTCTCATTCTAACATTATTCATACTATTGCACGTGTTTTCATAGCTAAAAAAGCATGGTAAGTTAGTTCTTGGATTTGTACTAACTACATGACTATTTAAGGTGTCAGACTTGCAAGGCTTTTGTAAGCAAAACACGTGCATACCTGATTTAGGTTGCATAGCATTTAAAAAAGTAAGATTGAAAATTAAGAAGATGGGCATACGAATTCATGTAATAGCTACAGAGCATAAAACAACTGTAATTTCTATAGTGTTGAACCATAAATGAGAGAAGACTTAAAATGTGTGGCAGAGGACATGCACTGCAGTTTCAGTGACTGATTTTGTAAATTGGTCAAGGAAAGGTGAATGGCATTTATCATAATACAGACTAATTTTCTGTCTGGATTGTCCCCAATTAATGACGACTTCAACACTGTGGATGAGAATGGGAAATGTGTATGTCAAGGGAGTCATATTCCCTTAACAGAAAAGGAACAGATGCCTAAACTGAGGTCTGCATAGCGCTATTTTGTTTCTGTGAAACTTGTCAGCTCTGGGGTCAAGGCAGGATGCTAACTAGACAGACAGAAATAGAAAAGAAAGATAGAAAGGTAAAAGAAAGAAAGGAAGACAGTAAGAAAGAATTCAAAATCTGAGCTCTCTTTAGGAGATAACATTGCCAGAGATTAGAATGGAGCTGGAGGGTTGCATGCTACCTCTCTGTCTCATCAATTTATCAGAAAAGGCTATAGCTCATTCAAAGCTCTGAAGAGACATCTGCTATTCTCCATGATATGCAAGAAATTCTTAAAGAATGAAAATATTTTGTTGGTCTAGATCATGCTGCATTAACAAAGGAACTGAAGGAATTTGGTATTTTCTCAGTGCTTAACTTTTCTGGAAATCAATGATTTTCATATAATTTGATGTAAAAATAGTCCTGGTTATGAGAGTAGGAAAATTACCATGTACTGGGTAACTTTGGGATGAAAGCCTGTCCCCCGAGTTGAGCCCTGCTAAAAGAGCTCCCAGCAGAATGAGAGTGGTCCTTTGTTTCCCACATACCTCTGGGCTGGTCAAATTGATGATGGCTCGTGTAGTTTACAGCTGGTCAGAAAGACCTAGCCTAAAATGGATGTGTCACTTAAATCACACTGTTGATGGCATTTTCAGGTTGGAACAGTATAGCAGCTCTGTTCCAGATTTGCAAGGAGGATGATTAGTCTTACAAGCAATGACAGTGGAATTTATCCCACCTAATTTGAGGTATTTGCATAAGCCTGATATTTAAGTCCCCTGTCATCACTGCAGAGAGCCAAGCAGGTCACAAGCAGAACTTATATTGGCTATGGAAGTACTGCTTTTGAGAGGAATTAGCTTTGGTGCTGCTTGGAAAAGTAACTTAGATTAGAGACCTCCCTTTGAGAGACCTGGAGTGAGGCGGGAGCAGTGAGCGCTCTCAGCCTGCCAGCTTTAGACCCAGAGACTGGGCAAACTCACTGTATTGCTGGGTAGGTTCTTGCTATAACTGTCCTTCACAGAGGAAGCTATATTATCCTACCTCTGCCCCTGAATAAATCCAAGGCTTCTATCTTTGTCTTTTTTGTCTTATTCCTTTATAGCCCATAAAATGGACTTCTTGTGGTAAAAGGTTAATGATCTTTGAGCCTGGGCTGACCGAGGATCAGAGAAGCAGGCTTTTTGACTGCAGTGGAAGGTGAATTCAGGGCCTGTTTTAGAACCTGGTTTTATATGCAACTCAGGTTTAGATCAGGGAACCTTGTGTAGTGCAAGTCCTCTGTGAAATTAGGTGAGTCTATGTTGAAAGAGGCAATTTTTTGATTAAAAGAAAAAAATCTGATAAAACCATGTATTTGTTTTTGGAGAACAGCACGACAATGTGTATCGTTTTTATCTGTCAACAGCCATCACCTTGTCAGAGTTTGGCTGCTGTTGATTTATTACAACCTATGTGAATGTATAATTGGTAGGCTGGTCCTTAGATCTGCCGAGGAGAGGCACAAATTTGGAAGCCAGATGTCCCATGGTAATGCACTAAAAGAGAGATAATCACCAAAGAGCTGAGGAGTCCTTCAACTCTTCATTACTTTTACATACTCTCCCAGCCTTAAGATTTATCAGTGTTTGTAATGAAAGAATCTAAAATGAAAACAACTTACTAGCTTCACTAAAGACACCATCTTCCACTCCCCCAAATAAATCTTTTATCGTAATCTCCACTGCAGGAGTCCCAGCATTTTAGTCAAAAATACGAGAGGGAATTCACCAAGGAGCCTTATTTAGCATTGCAGTCCCGATGCCCAGGGTGACCTTGACAAGGAGAAAATACTTCAGAGTTGGAGATTTCCTGGTGAAATAATGTGTGTAAGAAAGCAGCATACTGAGTTGTGGATTTCAGGGATTATGCCTGGTGCTAGTTCACTGGGGCTCTCTGCTAATCCCGTTTCAGTCCTGAAGTCAAACTGCTCACAGAAGTAAGGTCACCCCGCAGTGTTTATATGATGAAGTCTTAGACTCTTGGTTGGAAGACTGTTGTACCTGAAAGTCATGCCCTCAGAATAAAGACAGAAAAGATCTGCTCACTGGGTTGTAATACTAACTCTCTGTTAACTGTAGTGGGTTTCTTGGTGCTTGGACTTCATGTGGAGACTGTGACTTTTCCAAGGTGGTAGTAATAACAAGAAACTCATCGCTTCTTGCCTTGAGGTACTAACTGGTAGAGGGCAGATGAGTGAAAAACTTCAGGAGGCTACGGAGGCACTTCCGCAGAAACTTGCCTAGGAGAGTGGGGACAGGAGGGCAGAGTTGCAAAGCCTGCCTGCAAATTATCATTTGTCTTTTCCCTCTAATTCCATCCTGATCTGGAGAGAGGAGGAAGCTATATATCATTAAATGAGTCGTAGTGGGTTCATAGACCAGGTGATGTACATCCCCTATTTGCCTCAGACAACTACATGTACATCTTTCTGATGTGATTAGGCCATCATACAGGGCACGGAACAATTTATTATTCTGCCCGAGAGCGCCATGTTCCTCTTTAAAAAATTGTTACTCCCGGAGTTGGCAATTACTTTAAAATAAATTTACAGAAGACAAAATTATGCCTCTTGGGTCAGTAAATGACTTCCCTGTTTTTCTTGAAGAGACAAGGTGTTTATTAAAGACCTCCTTAGTTTACTGTGTTGGGTTTTTCACTTTGAATAATTGTCCAATTAAATATAATTTGGAAGTCCATGCTAACCTACTGCTTGCATTGTACAAGTAAGAATATCTCTGAAAGATGTGCATTAATAAATCCCACCGAGCCCTATCTCTTTTAAAAAATGGCTTCTTTTGTTTAATTTTTAGATTTTTTTAACAGGGCTCTAAGCCGTACATTTGGAAATGCCGCTGTTTTCACACAAATAATTTATACAGTTCATTCATTCAGATTCTGTAGAAAACAGTTTTATCGTTTATTGCAAGTTAGCTTATTTTTTTTAACCTATTGTTTAGACTTGGAACTTACTTCACAGCCTAAAACTTTACACATTCTAGTCTCTTTTTTGTCTGGGGATTTCTGTATTTCTATTCCTACTTTGCAAGGGGAAAATAATATAAAGTTAAGTCGATTTAGAACTATAGTTTCTTAAAACTAGAAAAAAAATACTTTTATGAAACACATACGTGATGTAGACTTCCTTTTTCCTTTTTGTATTTCTTAAGAGAAACATGTTGATTAACAATTCATCTTCAGCTCTTGTCCAATAGTTTATATTCTGGAAAACTAACAAATATAAGTCTTCCAAATGATAAAAGTAATTAAATGCAAGAGTGAAATGAAATCCGAGATGGAATTGGTCAATAATAATAAATTTGGTAGAAGAATAAATACAAAGGATCCTGTCTGACTTGACCCGTTTCATAGTGGTCAAGGACCAAGCTGTGTGAACAGAGTGCTGGAGGCAAGACCTCTTATTTTGACTCAGACACTAGGCATGCTGAAGTTCCTAGTCTACAAGGGTCTGAGTTGCTCTCACTCGTTTTCTTCTGTGGATGTAAGATTTTTATGCCTAATAGGAGTATGATGAGTATTGATTAGCTAATTAATCTCAGTAAGATTTTTGAAATGAGGACATAACAAATTTGATGGGAGAAATTCTATTTTTGTTGTTTATTAAATCACTGACATGTTAAAAGTGAGTAGCAATAACTTCCATAAAATTAATTTTCAGAATTATTTGAAGTGTTTGTTATCCTATTTACAGTCTCTATTGTATTAGTTGCTTTTATTGTATTAAAAATACTTTATTTTGGTATAGGTAGAACCAGGTATGACATGAAATTAACTTCAGGAGTGAAGCTGTACTGGCTATTTTATGTCCTTTGTGTTTTGGTTGCCTTCACTAGGTAAAGAGCTGAAAAGCTTTTTTTGCTTTTCCTGTTCTAGTAGTGCACAGTATACCTAATTAATACTGAGGGTAGCACCATAATCTGCTATTCCAAAAGAATGATGGCCCAAGAACTAGGCACATACAAACATAAACCCAAGACAAGTGTTGTCAGGCTGTGGCCTCCAGAATGGGACAGAGCTTGAATCAGTAGGGCCCTGTTCAGTGTAACACCATGCGTGGGCAGGAGAATGCAAATAGCCGTAGTGCTCCCTAGTTCCTGTTGGGATGCGGCCGCTGCTTAATTTCAGTGGAGATTGACTGGAATGTCAGGGATAGAGCAGTGGGTTTTTTTATTACCTGTTTGTCTGATAGCATGATTCTACTATCAGGAAAGGGCCCTCACAGATAAGAGCTTGGTTATGTCCTGGAATTCGGGGGATTTGGGACGGCAGGAGACCAGAGGAGAGGGACAGAGGGCTTCAAATGATGCAAGTTCCTTGGCTAAGGAGTCCTGTTATGTGCCCTTTTCTCTCTAGCATAATCTGTTATGCAGAGGCCTGATTCAGTGGGGGTGCTGTAGCTGAAAAGCCTGATCTTCAGCAAACGTCTTGATAAAGACCATCCCTTGCTTGGGATACAGAGACCACTGGGTTGGAGGCTGCCCTTATCCGAGTGATGCAGAGCAGGTTGTGTTGCAGTTTGGGGAACAGGAAATAAGATAGAGAGTAGTTTTTGAAAAATACCTGTTTGAGAAGACCCTAGAGAGGAGGAGAAGGGAAAAAGGTGTAAAATAACCTCAAGAGTACGAGGAAGAATCCTAGAGTTTTCACCAAATGTTTTTTAAAAAGAAACAAAGAAAAAGGCCTAATTCTCTTCCTTTGCCCTATGCTTTCCCAGACAGAATCCCAACCATCTGTATTCTGCTTTGGACTGATGTATTGATTGCTTTATCTGCATTTGTACTGCAGCTAGCTGCAGAAAAAGTCACATTTTGCAAAAGTATTTTTTATACTCATTCAAGAGAAAACATAAACATAAAATCACCAAGACTGTGCAGGGGATTGACCAAAACCCAGCAGTGACTCATTTTGTAAAGATGGGAGCATGATGCTTTTGGAACAAAATGCTTTCATGGCTCCTTAGTGTTCTGCTTAATGGATACAAGCAGCAGTAGCACCTTGTTAAAAGCTCATTCTTTTCAAACTGCAGCTGCAAGGGTTTCACAGATTCCTGCTATGCAGGGCATCCAGAGGGCCTGGCCACCTGCTGGGGAAAAAGTGGAAGCCAGAAGTTTGTGGAAATCGTGCCATTTTCTGAAATAGTACACTGGTGATAAATCGGCACACTCAGGCCATATTATATCAATACTTTTCCAGGCAGCTCCTATTTGTTCTCTCTCATGAGCAACATGAGGAAAAACCTTCTTTACTGTGAGAGTGACTAAGCACTGGAACAGCCAGTAGAGTGTCCACCCTTGGAGATACACAGAAGCCACCTGGATGTGGTCCCGTGCAGTGTGTCCTGGGTGACCCTGCTGGAACAGGGACCTTGGGTCAGATGCTCTGTAGAGGTCCCTTCCAGCCTCAGCTGTTCTGTGAGGCTTCCAGCCTCTTCCATTGTGAAGAATACTGCATTCTTCACAAAATGCAGTATTTGGTTCGTGCCGTGGTACCTGGACTAAAAAACCTGCCTTTCTTCTGTCTTCTACCTAAGCACCTACATTACAGCCGCTTACCAAGTGATGATGGTTTGAAGTTTGCAGCAGCACATAAGCAAGGCTTCATGTTTCCATTTATGCTGGAAAAGCCCTGCATGAGCTGTTCTTATGGTAATAAGCTTATCTAGGTTCTCAAAGTCTGGTCAGGTGGATTCTGGCAGTATTTCTGTGAACTGAGCAGCAAGTTTCTTCCTTGCATTATAAGAACTTGCCCGTGTTTCATGTCACTGAGATGCTAAGTACCGCCTGGAGAGTAGGAGCATATTTCCATAAGAGTCTTTAGTTTAGCTGGGGGCTGGGTGACAAAAATCTGTTACTGTGGAGCGAAACTCCTCCCGTCCATCCAGAGGTGAACTGTGACTGGTAAAACCCAACAGAATTGTTGGGAACACAAGGAAAGAGATGAAAGACTGCTTTAATGCACTGCTTGCTTCTCTTAAAGTATAATTTGTTTCAATGTGTGTCAGTTCTTCAGGGCCACTGTTGTTCCAAATAGGTAAGTGGTCTATTAGTATAGACTAACAAAAACTCCGTAGCTCTGCGCAGAGGTAGTGCCTTGCCTCAGGCTGAGCTCCCGAGGAGGGTCATGGCCTTGGAACTGCAGGGAGCCTGGTGCCTCAGCAAGGCTGGGGTCTATGCCAGGGGATCTGGGCTGGGGGAGGCCTCAGGCACCCAGTGAAGGAGCTGCAGGAGGAGGTGAGCAGACTGTGCAGCATCAGGGCCGGCAAGAGGGAGGCTGGCTGCATCTTCTCTGAGTCCCAGCAGATACAGGAGCCCAGTCCCCCAGCTGTGCCAAAGGAGGAGCTACCAAAATCTATGCCTGCTGCGTGGGGAAATAAGACTCCAAGGTTGGCAAAACTTGCAGGCTTATGTTTTCAGGCTCCAGGAGGGGTAGGCGCCTGCTCCACCTGTAGTTCTGTGGCTCAGGATGGCAGGCAAAGGGCAGGGATTTCCGTCTTGCAAAGCTACCTGAGCCTGAGGGAGGCAGCAGCGCTAGGAGGAAATGGCTTCAGATGGACAGTAGTGGGTGAGTCTGCTGAGGGGGCTGGAGGCCCCTATTTGCTGAACTACCTTGCTGTTTCAGGACACCTCTTGTTGCAGAGCACCTGGTCAGGAGGTAGATGTGGCCTTCTCCACACAACTGGAAGAAGCCTTGCGCTTCAGGCTCTGGTCCCTTACTGGTTGCTCACTGGATTGCTGCACCCCAGGTGCCTGCCTTAAGCGTTCTTCTGAATGAGCAATCTCTTGCTACCATCTGGGACTGTATTGTAACTTGTGCTTTACTTTGTGAAACATGGAATGTGTGATTTGAAAGTTAATGCTGTATTAGTTCAGTATTTGCATTTTTGTGCTTGATACTAGTGGAGGATATAACCCTAGATTCCTCCTCTGTGGGCTATGATTCATCTTTATTGTAAATATTTCCCATCAACCTCCTGTTTAATGATGCTGTCAGGTTGAGGAACACCTGGATTCTTGTGCCAGTTACTGTAGCTGGAGCTTAAAACCTGTCTGCTTTGCTTTTACTCTATCTATTAAAAATCAAAACGGAAAAATAATGCCTGAATTCTTCTGAATAGCCTTAACAGGCTTAAAATTACTATTTAGATTATTGTGTAATTCCCACTACTGTAATATTTGAACAACACCTTGCAGTGTTCATGTATGCTTAGAGGAACTGTAGTACCAAAGAGATAAATGACACATGCAAGGTTATGCAAGAAGTCTGTGATGAGCCAAAGCCTTTATGTGTCTCTGACTTGGCTCTGGCGACTGGGCTGTTCCTCTTTGAAAGGAAAATGCTGCAACCTTACTTACTGCTTGTGTGGCTCATCCTCTGGAGTCAGCTATAGCTTTGCTTCTCAAGGAGATGTCTCAAGTACAAAACAGGTTATACTCTATGGTAGTTCTTGGACATCTGGAGGACATGACTGTCTGCCTAACTGCTCTTTTCCTGTTCTTCATACCTATCCTTGCTTCTTTTCTTCAAGTATTGTGCTATGAACAGTGTGGTATCTGTCACTGAAATGTGTGTGTGCTGTGTGTTTCTTCGTGCATTGGTATTCCTGTGGTCCTTTGGAGAAGTGAAATGGGGAGCACATACGTAATGTAGGACATGGTGCTAGCCTGCTGGATGAATTTCAACTAACAGCATCATTACTTGGATGGATATTTGTGGGGAGAATTATTCTCAGATATCCCCCAAGCTCTATTCATATTGATATCAGAATTACTTTGTGAAATGAAGTAACTAGAGGCTAACATAAAACCTGTATGACAAGAAAGTTAAAATTCCTGATGCATCTTCCAAGATCATGTTTTATGTTGTTCAAAAACTAACTTTAAATAACAGAAAATACAGTTACTGGTATTGAAACATCTCATCAACAGCAGGATTTTAATGCTTTTTAATGATTGTTTTTTATAGAACTTTATATAGTTAAGCTACTAATGACCGTCTTTTCCCCTTGATACTATGAAAGTGGTGTTAATTTTATATGTTAGAGCCTGAACTCTGGCAGAGAACTTTGCATGGCGCATTGAGACCCACTGGAGAAATTCAGCTCGTTGCAGTTGTGATGGGGTAACTCAGTGGCCGATAACAAGACCGTGGTGGGTTTATTAGGTTGGTATTAATTTGCTGGTGCAGTCTGCCGATGGGTGTAATTCAAATCCTTTAACACAAAACAAAGTCTTTCAAACCCTGTTCTTTTGGCAATTCATTTAACAAGGAGTGCTTTGAAATTAGCCCTTGGATATCCTGTCTTCAATTTACATCCTCAGTGCAGTTAGCACTTAATATATCCCTTTCAGAAACAGATTGTCACTGGAAAGTGTCTGTACACAGTCTGTCTAATTCATCCACAGAGGTCCCACTGCATTTCAATTGTGTCTTTTCTATTCCTTTTAGGAGCAAAGCTCAGAGTGCTGCACATTCTTGCCACCTTTTTCCACTTCACTGAAATCATTCACTTGATTTAAAAAGCCCTACACAACTACATTGATTCAGTAAATCCCTTTTTCATGTACAGTAAGTGGCTTGGTGTAAGGCACAAAAATCTTTCTACTTTTACACTTCCTTTCATTTCATACAATTGTCCTTAGAAAAGTAAAGTCTGAATGATAAAAAAAATAAAATACAAAGTGTAGCCAAGTTAGAAGGAAAAAGTTTTAACTAGCTTTTTTGTCAAGCTTCAAACAGAACTTTTCTCTGATTCTCAGTTTCTCTTTCTGACTAGTGTCTGTTTACATTCACTCTTCATTAACTATATGTATTTATCAGGGTTTGCAGTCCATTGCTGGCCTATTTGATACTTCTCTTTTAAACAGAAACACCCTCAGAAATTGCTACTGTAGCCAAAATGGTATTCATAAAAAATTTAAGAAAGAGCTCTGTGTTTAAAAAAAAGGAGTTTTTTGAAGGAGCTGAAAAGAAAAAGGTCTTGGAATTACAAGCAGTTAGACTTGGGTTTTTGCGTAATGACTCCTGGTATCCCACTGTGAGAAGACTTTCCCCAGCTTCTCGTCTGCATTCTTCCTCGTTCCCTGCGGGAGAATGAGTTGGATTTGTCTGCCATATTCACAGCAATCGAGGTGATCCAGGTTGAAAGAAAATCAATAAGATGTGTCCATTTATGCCTCACAAAGGAAGAAAGGTCTAAAGAACAGACATGGGACGTGATTCAAGCACTAGAGACTTAATAAGACTTCTACTTGTGTTTGAAGGGATGGTAATTTATATTTTACTTTGAACTTTTTTTTATGCTTCATAACTATTGGGATTTGGGCTGACATGGGAAGCAAGGAAAAGAAGGTTTGATGCTGTCTTAGAAGACCTAACCCATTTGGGAAGGCCATGCTCAAAAGTTCAAAAAATTTTGTTTTAAAAAAGATTAAAGAGACATCATATCATCATAGTGATTTATCGCTATTGATAAAACTGGTTTAAAGTATTTTGGATTGGGGTACAATGAAAAAAAGTCTTTCTTCGAGAACAGCTGCAAGTTTCTCATTATTGGCTGTCTTTTTAGAGTGTTTGATATCATTTTGCTTAGAAATAGAGCAGCCATAATAGACACCATGGTGCCACTCGAAGCTTTGTCAGGGCAGCTCCCCCAAAATGGTTGTCATGCTGCTTGATGCCTATCACAGTAGCTGTCAGGGTCCTGCTGTCCCAAGGGTGTGCGCTCGCCTCCTGCCGCAAACGTGCACGCTCTCCTTCAGTATGAGGTGTTTTTTCAAGCCATCCTTGTGATTTACTTCTGGAGAGCAAGATTTAGGTGATACTTCAGCAAGATTTAGGCCTCTGTCTTAAAAGACAAAACCAAAAGCAACCCTTTTTACCAATAAATGGCCTCAAAAAACCCCCAAAAAACAGTTCTAGCAAGCCACAAAATAAATACTTGCTGATCAATGAGACAGTATGATAGCATAATGGAAGGGAAAATGTTCTTTCTTCTCCTCCAAATATTTTGGCTATATATTGCCATGAAAATTTAGCCTTACACAGAACAGACCTGGATGAAACACCTACGACGGAGGTGGTGTAGCCGAGAAAAGGGAAATCACGTTCTGAAATCTGACTGCTGACTGCTCTAGTTAAGTAGCTCTTTACGAAAAGTTTCAATTATAAGAGATCTTTCCAAGAGGAAAATTGTGCTTAGTGCTTTGTGCAGGATGAAGTTAAGGTGTAAAGAGGATAGAGTCAGATTTAGAACCTGCTTTAGAGGTATGTGGAGGTTTATAGTTGTTAAAACTACCATTTGTTCCAAATCAGCCTCCTTTTCACTGAACGTTTGGCAGATTTTTGCAGTTTCACCAACTTTGAGACTTTTCAAAATAAATCACAAAGTGGGTTTGAGAAGCATTCAGACTGTTAGTGATTTTTTTCTTTAAGACTTACTTAGTATCAAACAAGATTTTAGTGAGCACAGCCATGTGTAACCATTGCATCTTTAAATGAGCAAAGCTATTGTTTAACCTAGGTCTAAGATTGACTTACACCACTGTCCTTCACTTGGAAGAACTGTGCTTGAGTGGGGTGAGATCAGAATATCAAAGCAGTTCATGCAATGTGCAGTTTCAGAAATATATATATATATATATTTCAGTTACATTCATGTGTGTTTCCAAGCACAGAGCTGTAAAACAAGAAGCGAAAAGGGAGGCTGACAGAGCAATTGTACTTCAGCCTGTGTAAGGCAAAGTGGACCAAACTGCATTACCTGTGAAAGAAATGTAAAAATAATGCTAGAAAATTGGAAAGGGATTAGATGGAGAAGCTAGTTGGCCTCTGCCGTGCAGAAGTGAGATTTTTGCAGTTTAGAGAAGAGTCTTTGCCTTAGAGGGTCTGAGAACTGTTTTAGTGCTGCATTTACATAACAAAGAAGGTGCAAAATCAGCTTTGCTAGGGGAGACTCACAGGTCTGCAGCTGAGGCACCCAAAGCAGGAGAGCTCTTGGTAGCCATGACTTTGAGCGGGTAGATCTGCTTATGAGGCTCATATCTTTACATATCCAGTAAACTGCATATAGGATTGCAGGTATGGCTGGCAAACTGATATTCTCCAGCAGCTGTTATTGCCTCTTCGGGCTATACCAAACAAATGTGGAGAGTTGTCCTGCTCTGTAGAAGAATCTTCTGCTCTCCTACTACTGCCCAGTGACAGCAGGGGAAAACCTGGGGTCATTGCTGTTGATGGGTGTTTCTGTTGGCGCTCTCTCTGGCTATTTGCAAAAGTTTTGTGTTTGCTAAGTTGCTATGACTGCTGTGCTGTTTTTCTCCCCTCATCCTGCAGCTGTCCCTGCTTTCCATGTAGTTGCTTAGAAAGAGCTTCCTAACCTATGGTTTAGGTAAGTAACTGAAGAAGCTGAGGATTCTTTTGTTTCATTCAGTTGCTAGCAGGTTGACAAATCTCAATGTTTCCATGTGTGAGACCTGCACGGGAGCTTTTGTGCGTGTGTGTCCCTGGGAGGAGAGAAGGACTCCTGTAATAGCATTAGAGAAGATTGTGTCAGGAAAACTTCTTGGCACTGATTCACTGGTAAGAGCTAGGAGTCCGGAACTCCCAGAATAATTTAGGAGTAATGTTAAGTGCATTGCTGTTTCTGTGTGTTTTGTTTGCTTTCCTTAGCCTTTGAAAGAAAAGAACTTTGGTGCTCTGAAGGGAAAAACATAACTGATACAGGCAAGGCAAGGGGCGGA
The DNA here is from genome assembly GCA_034781795.1 of Crypturellus tataupa. NCBI lineage: Eukaryota > Metazoa > Chordata > Aves > Tinamiformes > Tinamidae > Crypturellus > Crypturellus tataupa. The sequence goes on from JAWLRI010000596.1 coordinate 1,336,088, forward strand.
TTGATGCTGTGCTTGGGAACGAAAAGGCGACCTTCTCTCCTCTGCACACCGGTGCTGTGAAAAGGTGGCCAGATCTGGTCTTTTTGCTTAGAGGAGCACACTGCACTTACTGTCAAAATGCTTTCCTTGGTGAAAGCAATTTATTGGAGGGTAGGCTGGGCAAAACTAGGAGCCAGGGCCAAGCTGGCAGCTGTGGCTGCGTGCATGCGTCCTTGTAAGGAGAACGCACTGCGTGCCAGAGCACATGCTGTCTTCTGCCATCTCTAAAGAGATGTCGCAAGTGTGTTCAGAGCTATGACTGGATACCTGTTGCAGGGTCCTGGGTCACAGGCAGAGCTCCGCACTTGCATTGGAAATGAGGACAGTATTGGTCATAAAACCAGGCATCCCTGAGAGGGCAGGTTCGTGCACGGCCCAAGCGCTCTCTGCTGTCCCTGTAGGCTGCTGCCAGTTTGAGGGGGAAAAGCTCGGTCTTCATGTCCTGTGCACTCAGGAAGGCAGCATGGGGCTCTGGGGCTCTGCACTGGTGATGATCTATGACTATTCAATTCGTTCTGGGGAGTGGGGAAAAAGAAATGGGTGAGTTCTGTCGTTGAGTTTCTTACTTTGGTGCAGCATTTCTGTCCCAAAGTGGAAGAAACTTGCTGAATAATGACAAGTAAGAGAGAAAAACAAAACTTGAAGCAGTGAGCTCAGGTTTCCTTTCCAAAAGAACTGTGAGAATTATTCTTTTTTTATTAAAAAGAAACCCTCATTGGAATGCTAATTTTGATTTTGATTATCTGTCACGGCTTTCTTTGAAGTTTTTCAGACAAAAATAAATATCTCCATAACAGAGAGGATTATAGTAGTCTTGTTTAGAATCATCTGACTAAGAGTGACATCTAAGCTCAGAATATATAAGGTTTTATTGAGGCCACAGAGACTTTGAAAGAGCTTGACTCTCTTCTGTTTTGTAAATTTTCTATAAATGGTTTAATGAGGTTTTTAGTTCAGCCAAAAAAAACAAGGACTAAAACATTTCCATCAACTATATTGTTGAAGAAATATAAAAGACATATAATTCAATTTAAATAAAGCTGTAGCTAGGTAATATCATCTTTATCTCAGTTAAAAGTATTTTCTTTTACAATCCTAAATAAATAAATAAATAAATAAATATCTATAACTCGGCTTTGAAGGCTCTGCTTGGATAAATCAGGTTTTGGCAGCTCTGTAATTCATGAAACAATACCTCCAGCTCTACTGGAATGGGAGTGGGATGTTTCAAGCTTTATGATTCTGTTCAATTCTGGAGCGTTAATGGGGCTATTTGTAAAGAAAGAAATATAATGAGTTATCAAAAAACACAGCAAGAACTCTAGAAAGGGGCAGCCTCCCATCCATCACCCGTTCTCGCGTATTCACAAAAGAACAGGGCAAGAAATCTTGTGGGGACGGTGGGGAATTTTGCTTTTGCTCTGACCTGACTTTCACAAATTGTGATGGGCCTGGAACATTATTTTCTTTACAAAATGACCCCAACACGATCCTAAATTCAAGATTGGAGAATATGTGTTGCAAAGATTTTTGTGGAGGTGTTTTTTTCCCTTTCTTTATATTATGCTTTCAGGGCATGTTATCTTAATTAAGATTTATGTATGAAAATAAAAGTATTAGATCATTTCTACCTGATATAAAGGCTAATTCAGAATGTTGACATTGCCGTATTTCTGTGGCACCATCTTGTAGGGCTATAAGTAAAGTTGCCTGTCGCTTCTATTCATTTCCCCTCTATTTTGGAGGTTTATGACCAAGCCTTGAAAAGTTCTTCTGGGTTCGCACTGTGACATACGAGATGGGAACCTGAGAGCAATTTTTATTTTAAACATTAAAAAAGAAAGAAAAAGAAAAACTACACTGAACTGAGGTTTTTTTTCTTTTTTTTTTCTTTTGTATTTTTAAGTTTCTGCAGCACAACCAAAATGAGAAGTTTAAGTGGTGTGTGTTGTGATGTGATTGTGGCCTGCTCTCGCTCAGCACCCTCAGCATCCCTAATGAAGGCTAAAGAAGGCTTGGAGGGAATATGAGTGTTAAGAAGGACTGAAGGTTTTGCCCCAAAGATAATGAGATAATTAATGTATTTCATAGCGTGGTTCAGAGAGAGTAAAACAGCTCGGAATAATGAAATGAAACGTACATACCAAAACAAAGGGCACAGCAGGAAAGTGTCTAAAGTACATGATAATCAATTTTCACATTATGAGCTTTTATGTCTCTCCTTCCATATTTCCTATTATATCAGGGCCTGTTGCTTATTAAAAAGGAAATTGAGATGTCACTAACTACACAAGAGCAGATTCTGGGGCAGCATAAATCAGCATAGCTTCACTGAAGGCAGACGCACAAGCAGCGGGTCCCACACGGGACCTGGTTGGCGTGACAGACCATCCCAGGCAGTCTTGCTGGAACTTGCTTCACATTTTGAAGGCCCAACGAGTCAGAGAGGTTTGCTGGGGCTACACCGAGATGCAGAAACAACCACTGTGCACCCGGGCAGCTGAAGCCTTCGTAAGGGGGCACTGCCCTTCTCCCCGCACTGAAGCTGAATGCTGTGACGAGTGGAGATGGTCCAATGTGTTTGGCAGCTGCGGCAGCAGAAGTTTTTGGGAGCTACTCCCAGGCTCTTGGCGGTGGAAGGCTCTAGGCAGAGTCTCTGTTTGGAAGGAGCCCTGTCTTTTGCTTCTTGTCTGTTACTGATAAGAAACTAGACAGGTAATTCTATACAACCTCTTCAAAGATCCTTCCCCTGCACAGCGGGCTACCGAAGCAGAGACTTTTGCTCTGGTGTCCGGTAGCGGTTGGCAGGGGGCAGTGCGGGGTTGTGCAGCCAGCAAGAGCGTGGCCAGCTCCCTTTGTTACCTCCCAAGGAAAGAATGCGGTTGGCTTGGGCTTTTGTCCTCTGGTGAGTGACACTATTGCAGCATCAGTGTGAAGTTCTTCACTGCTTGACGCAGCAGGCTGCTTCTTCAGCTATGACTAAGAAAGGCCCAGCAGAGATCATCAGTGGGAATAACCATGGCAACATTGGGCTGCTTCAGTCTTCACAAGCCTGGCTGTGCATCTGCTTCCCCTCTAAAGTGAGTGAGAGCAGCCTAGTGATAGTTTGAACTCAAGCCAAGTACCAGTGACTACCTAAGCAGCTATGCCAGCAGTGGCCTTCTGCACTAGGAGCGTCCAGCTCAGAGTGATGCTGGAGTGGGCCCTGTTCCCCTTTCTATTGGACCATTTCTCTAACTAGATTAGTTCCAGTTCCCTGGCTTGGTACCACCATCTAGCAGATCCTGGCAAAAGAAAAAAGTCTTTCAGCCTGCCCATGGGAGAAAATGTCCTTGTAATGTTGAAGGAAAGGCCTGGGGGAGATGCTGGTTTGCAGCTGAAGTACTTTTCCATCAGAACATGCTGAAAACTTGACGATTACATATCAAGTCTGCTGCGCTTTATTCCCAGTATCATGAAGAAAGGCTCGAGGCTAGTACTCTGTGGCTGAAGCTGCGGGCCCCTTAACTAGCTTGTATCTGAGAAAGCATACAACTTGTCTTCTACAGCCATCAGTGCCCTTGGCTGTGAATGGATAAGACTTTACACTGATTCTTTCTTCCTTTAAAGCAACAACTTAATACGTCTGCTTTCTTCTCACTAATTTGCACACCTGCAAAGTTACGCAAGTTCTGAAACCACCATCGAATCATGTTACCAGTCTTCATTTAGCAGCATCTGCGGGGACCCTTGAGATTTGTCTGGATTTTTTTTTCTTTCAGGAAATATTTTTAAGAACATGTATTTGCTGGTGGCCATTACCTTACTTCCATCACCTTCCAGCTTTTTGTTTATTCCAGTCACAGCTGAACCATATTCCTGGAGTAATTTTACAGTTTGCTGTCAGTGCCACCATACTCAATATAACCACCTGTGATGGCTTGTGAGCGAGTCACATTGGGGGCTCTTTTCTGGTCCAAAGCATCTCATGCACCATTTTCCCAGTCAAAGAGTAAGGGGAGAAGGAATCTATCTTCATAGAGAGTTGGATGGAATCCAGGGTAATAACTGTATCTCTCCCATGTCAATTGAAATGCTGATGACTGCCAGTAACCAACCTCTTAGAGGTGGAGTTATATAAATCTGAAAGGCTTCTAGCTACAAAGGCAAAAAAGCAAGTCCATATGCTCAGCCACCTGGCTGCATGGAGCAGTTGCCTGCAAAGCCCCATGGCCAATGAAAGGCGATTGTTCAGGTGGCTTTGAGGAAGAGGCAGGCAGGATTGCCTTATACATTATACATTTCTCAGGCAGAGGAAGAATATTAAGCCTACTGAAGAGAGATTTCCAAGTCAAAGTTATATCGGTCACTTATATACATGGTCCATCCTCCCCCATTCTCCTTGCATTTGGGGAAAGAAACATTTTCTTCTTTTGCAAGTTTTGAGATACTTCCAGAGCTACAGAGAGGAATCTTGTGGGATGAGGCAGGACTTGGCTGTATATAGAAATACTACAATATAAATGTTAACTGTAGAGGATATAGTCTTCCTTTGATTTATGAGGGCTAAAATGCAACTTCCGACTGCAGCCAAAATTTTGAGGCAATTACAGAGTAGCAAGGGGAAGAAGAATGTACCCTAGTTCTTTGCCCAAATGCTTAGGTATTAGTTGGAGATGCTCGGTAGGAGATCAGCTGAAAACAGTTTTGTTCTTTTTTTTTTTTTTCCTTTTGGACTTTGACAGAATTTTGAATCTGGTCTGTACCATAGCCTTTGTCTTTGCACAGATCACAGTAATGCTTCAGAGTCAACTCAAACAACCTCTGCGGGAATATCCTGGTCTTTGGTGCAACCGGGATTGGTCTTCTGCTGTGTCTCTTTGCTTTCCCGTGGTACGAGAGACCGTATGGACGAAGGTGGCTGAGGGATGTATGTGATAAGATGCAGGCAGCCTGGGCAGCACTCTGTTCTCACCTGCGAGGGATGTCTGTTACCACTAGAGTCTGGACACCGCTTGAGTTCTTAGGAGCCAGAGGAGTCCTGGACACCCCTCAATCCTGAGGGTGGTTCTCATTTAATTCTCATTCCCTGACATGTACCAGGCTCGGAGGTAGCTCAGCAAGGCCTGGCCACCCACTCGAAGGTCATTCCTGCCCTAGGCAAGCAATGCTGAACATTGACGTATATTTGTGAATATTCACCTGTATTCGGGGGAGTCTTTCAGTCTGGTGACCTGTGTATGTTCGTTCTCTGACCCTTAACTACTGCTCACAGAGAGAAACACTGAAAAGCACTTGCTAGTCTTTGAATACGAAACAGATACTTCTTTCTTGCTCTTCTAACACTTGTGCCCCTGGAGCATATGCAAGGTAAGCATCAGCGGGGATTTCTTGAGGCAGTTAGAAAGTATGAAGAACTAGTTTCAGTTGCGTGCAGTCAGAAGGAGCAGAAGGAGGAGTGAAGCCCGGGACTGACGCCTGCGCTGCAGCTGGTCGGGACTATTGGAGGAGCACTCAAACTGCTGCCCCTGCAGCAGCAATGGCTGCAGCTTCCTTGTGGCATGAAGAGGCGGCAGCACCCCCAGCCCTCAAAGGAAGGGGATCAGCTAGAAGGAGCCTGCTCTGGGTGCAACCGGCAAGAAAATCCATCTGACTGAGTAGCCTTAATAGGGTCTGGGGACTTGTCACACTGTCAGCAGAATTCTTGGCATCAGACTAGCGTTGCCAAGAGCTCCGCTTCCTTCTGTATGGAGTTGCTAGGACAAAAGTGGAGAGGGAAGGCGAAGCCAGGTTCTGTGCAAGTGCTGCTTCCTTTGCTTGGGCTTTCTGAGACCCCCCCAAAGTACTTAGTGCGAGGAGAGTTTTCAAAAGCACAAGTAGTTTAGGAGGTTGAAAGGCACTTTCAAAAGTGATAACATTTCAAAGTGCCTAATTTCCAGCAACTTCCAGTGAGTTTAGGGAATCATAGATCTGCTGTTTGCATTAGTGAATTGCTGGATAGTGCATCATAGCTCTGTATCTGGCTTATGGGAGCAGGCGGCGCTGAGTGTCTCTTAGGAGGGTATGCCAGGACAGGAAGCTTCTTCCTGACTCTCCTTCGGGTGCCTTTGACGGCCAGAGCTCTTCCAGGTTTGCTGGGCAATTGCACAGGGACACTGGAAGGGGACTCTGGTCAGGCTCCTTTCTTAAACGTCTGTGTTTTCTTCAGGTTTTAATCAAAAGTTCTGTATCCAGTATTACATTAGTCTGACCAGTTGCCTTCTCTTTCTCTTCCTGCTTTTCTGCTCTCTTCTGTTGTTTCTTTTCTTGTATGTAACTTTCACTAATTTCTTTGTTTTGTGGTAGCAGGTGTGTGTGTATCTGTCCATATATTCACATTAACTTATAGAGATATAATTTAATGTATTAAAACTCAGTGTAAAAAATTGGAAGTTTCTGCCATGTCTTTGGTCTCTCAGATGACTCAGACTTCTCAGTCACGCAGAATACCAACTTAAGTACCTTGCTGAATTGTAGGCTCTTAGAGGGAGAGATGCATATGTTTAGAAGGAAGAAGGGCTCAGCATTTGCATTTGGATGCATGTCTTAGGGCTTCAGAGCTCTTTAGACTCCTGAGTGGAGTAACTCTGAAGTTCAAAGCAGTGTGATTTTTGGCAGGGTTATTTTTTTTCTAAGGCTGCTTCTTCAGGGCATAAAATATTCTGCCTTCAGTGCATGTACATAACTCTCATTGGCCTTAAAAGAAGTTACATGCCTACATCAAAGGAAGGATTTACCCCATGACAATTCATCGTGAGCCTGACAGGCAAACACAACAGTGGAGAGCTTGCAAGTCAAAAGCTCCTCAGCTAGGAGGACGTAGAGTTCAGATGGCTGCTCATCAGCCATGTTGCGGCTCTGATTTTCAGTGGTGTTTTTAATTTCTGTAATTGTTTAAGTATAGTAAGACTCCAAGCATGTGTTTTCCATCTGTCAGAAGCAAAAACAGCAGAAATGAGGCCGAGGAGATGAGCAGATATCTCATTTGGGAGGTAAAGTCAGGTCAGCTCAAATCATGATGCTTTTCTTCCTGGAAAGCAGAGCTGAGTATCCCTGGTGCTGTACTAGAGAGACAGGCACAATATCTAAAGCAAATTAGAACTACCTTTTTATTAAAGGTGATTGCAGAAAGTCCTGGGAAGGAATGTGTTAATGACTGGTGATTGAATGCAGTGGTTTGCAAGCTCTAAGCAGCTTTAGTGTCTCCTACCACAGCCCTGATTTAAAATTCATAAATGCTAATCCTCCATAATTTACGGTTTAAAAAGCAGCCCCACTCACAGGCCCTGTGGCTACAGCTCTGTCAGAGTAATTATGCCGCCAAGCTGAAATTGGACTACTAACTGAGATATTAAACAGGGTAGGAAATCCTCTTCCCTGGCAGCCTACCCAATTATTCCAAATAAGCAAACAGATTAGTGAGTAATTTTCCAGTTAAATCTGGTGATTGGTGCCAGAATTGTATGTTAAATATTCAGAAGTAAATAGATTAAAGATGAAATGTCCCCTTTTCTCAAGCTTAATTTAGTGTGTATATTAAAACTTTTAGGGGGAAAAAAATCTTCACTGAAGTGCAATATGCTTGCTTTGAAAATAGACCCTTTCCCTGCTTGTTTGCACTTGGGGCAGTGCCGTTCATTAGCTGGGGCACATTGTGCCGAAGGAGCCTTGTGCCACATTAGACACAGTATCGGTCCCGCTGTTCCTTTATCCCTCACCTTGGAGGAGCCTCCTGGGTGGCAGTGCTGGGCGGCTCTGCTTGGGAACATCAGAGCGACTTTCTGCTCAGCATGGGCGGAGGTCAGCGAGCTGTGGTGGTTGCTTTGGCTTCGTTACTTGCAGCAGTAGGGGTGGAAGGGCCAACTCCTCCGGTCATCGTGCTGGACGGGTGGTGTCATCTGTAGAAGCTAATAGTAAAAAAGTGTTATTTTCTTATTCCTTGTTGTGAGGAGGGAGGCAGTCATTGTTTCTGATGTTCTCTGCAGGCACTAAAAGTTTGCCACGCAAAGGAAGCATGCAGTCCTCTTATTTAAAAGTGCCAAGGAACAAGCGGTGCCTTCTTATCGGGAAGGTCGGGTGCGCTGGAATGAGCATTGCGTTCGGAGGCTCTGCCTTCCGTCTGGAGGGACCGAGCCCAAGTGCAGGGAGGATGTTAGTGTGCTAGGGCTGTGCACAGGGTTACTCTGTCATCCCCAGCTGGGTGTGCGTGTGTCCCCCATCCTTCTCACCCCTGTCCTTGGGAGAACATAGGGGCTGCAGGGCCCCAGGGCCTTTCGCTTCGGTACAGTATGGTCTACGGGGCAGGTGAGACCAGCAGTGCCACTTTAGGTTTTGGCTGCTTGAAGCTGTGACGTGCCCTCTAGAGTGGGTGTCTTGGGATTTAGAAACCAAGCTAGCCCTCGTTGGTGGCCTTGGAAGTGGGAAGCACCCGATCTTTGTCCTTCCTGAGGAAAACCAGAAGGGAGGACTCCCTCCCCAAAACCCAAGTAGAGGCCCAAGTAGAGGAACTTGCTCAGGAAAAAGTCTGCAGTTGTTAGGCCTGAGGATTTGGATCCCCCCTGTCCTGTGTGCACCATACCTGAGGAAGCAGCGGTCTCCTTGCATGGACCACAACTTTGGTTTTCCACTGGGAGCTACAAAGCTGTGCGTAGGTAATGCCAAACACACGCCTAGAAAGGATTAGCTCAACTCCAGCGCATCCCAGCAGCTTTCTCTCCTGCTGCATCCTCCCTGGAGAGGCCTTTTCACCTCAGCCCTCCACTGGAATGTGCCTTGGAGGCATAACTGAGCTCATAAAAATTAAGTGGTGTGCAATCGTTAAAAACCAAACCAAAACAAAAAGGCCTTAACTAAATTTTGTTCAATAAATTCTCTAGAATCAATCCAGTTATGTTTTTATTACTGTCAGAGCTCACAGCATAGTTTCCCTTTCTGTGTTTCACAAGGTTGCAGGGCCACTTGCCTTTTATATTTTTTCCCTATACCGCTACACATGATAATGTTTTGGTTTTGTACAGAGAAGGGATATAGCTGAAACTACGTTTCCTTTTTAGCTTGAGAAGATCCTTCAGATCAAATCCAAAGACCCAGTTCTTACTGTTCGAAACCAAATAGATTGATGGGAGCAGAGGAGCAGAGTGAGTTGCACTTCTGGGGATAGAACTAGTTAGAGATACAATGCTAGAAATATAATCATGTACAATTTCTGCCTCTCTGATAATGTCACCCAGGTTGCTTTAGGGCTACAGATGTGTTTTCTTGCCATTTTTGATGATGATAACAAAATGGAGGAACTTGTAGAGTGATCTGTGTACAGCTCTTTACTGTACCCTGCTGCTGACATTACCCTGATGGCAGCACTCACATTGCACATTTCAAAGGGTGTCACCTTCTCTGTCTTGAGTGAGAGTTGTGAGTCTTGCTGCTTCAAAGTACTCCAAATGTCAGCACACTCTGAGTGTCTTCCATCTGCTGCCCTGTCCCTGTAACCCAGTGATTTCACGTGTTTTCTGAATAGAACAGAAGTTGCTTCAAGGGTGTCATATGCTTAGAGGTTTGTCAGTTGGACTCTTCTTAGCAAAAGCTGTTTGGGTTCTGTAGGCAGGGAAGCAAAATGTTTTTTGCTGGGTCCTTACACTTTCCATTTGAAATCTTCGTCATAAAGACACTGCTTCCAACTTGCCTGTTAAGCCTTTGTGGTCAGCCTGGGTTTTAAGTGCTTTTGGTCAATCTTTTCAAGGTTATGAAGGTCCTTTGCTCAGGATTGAGCAAGTAAGTGGACCTGAAGCAAAGAACTAGAGCCCAAATGGAGCGGGTCAGAGCTCCAGTCACCTGCCCTGGGCTTGGTTCCTACCTCCAGGGATGTCTCTTTTTAAAACCTTCATAAGCAGTTTAACTACACCAGGATTCATTTTATTTTTCCTACCAGTGCCTGTTCTTGTTTGTTGGTGGCCTGAAGCACAGTGCTTAGGGACTGTTACTGATGAATGCTCAGCAGATTGATTCTGAAAATACTAGTAATATTTTATTTTGTTCTTAGAGGTGTTTATATATAATCCTTAAAAAATACATATATATAACTCAGATGCTCTCTCAATGATATCCTGCTGCAGTGAATTCCAAGGGTTAATTATGTCTTTTGTTCAAAAGTACTTCTGTAATACGGTCCTTGGGATGAAAGTTGCCGACCCTTTTAAGTCATACAGAAAAGTAAACTAAAGCAAACAGTAGGATAGCCCGCTGAGGCTGTTAGCCCGCAGGTGGACATTTGCCTCTCCTGGGGCCTCTTTATCAGGGTGGCCTTGCCCAGAGGCCAGGACTCAGGTTTCCCCTTGGGAAGGTGACCACACAGTCTCTGCTGGTATCCCAGAAGGAGAAATTAAGGCAGCAGTTCCTCCTCTTTTACCCTAAGTGCCAGTTTTGGGGTTTTGTGAAGCGGCTGTGCCAAGGTCACCATTTCCTCCTTGTAGCAGCCTCTCTGTGGGCACAGGCCACCGTGTGGCCCAGGGCTGGCTTGCAGCCAAGCTCGCCTGCACTTAGACCTCGCCTGACACTTCACTCAGATTTTCCATGAGCCAAAAACTATGCTACATTTAGCTGGCTTTCTCCAGAGCCCTATGTCCTCTGTTTCGTGGCTGCCCAAAGGTGGGCATTAGGGCTATGTGAAGCCAGTCAAAAATGGGTGTTTCCTCTGTTGAGGAACCTCTTTTGAAGTTTGGGTCAGGCCAGGAGAAAGACTGAGGCTCTTAGTTATCAGTTATGTCCACAGATGCATCCTGTCTTTGCTATGTTTTAAATGCTTCTAAATGTGAATATAAGTAGAAATTATTTTGGAAACCTGGAACAGGATGTAATGAACAAGAGTTCCTTAAAGGGATTAAAAGCATATAATTTAATCTGTGTTTATAGCATTTAATCTTAAAAACCTGCACTCTTATGTACTTTATGTATTTATTTCCCTTGAGGAAAGCAGATAAGGGCATCTAGTGCTTCAGCAGCTCATGCCAGTTAAAATGAACCTAAAATGGAAAACATGATTGTAAATAAACACAAGAGGCTGGGAGCTGCTGTCTTTAGCTAAGATGTGCCAGTGGCACTGGGGCTCTCTGAAGGCACCTTTCTGGAGTAGATTTGCAAGAGTATCCAGTGTTTCTGGCACCATCACCTGTACACCAGGGCAGCTTAAAGCTTTTGGGCGAGTGGTGCCTGAGGAGGAGTTTCAGCTGTTGGATGTTTCTGGGTCGGAGCAGGAGGAGGGAGAAGGGTCTTGAATGGCTTTCAGGAACCCCAGGCCAGGCACGGGCAGGCCTCTGGTGCTCACATATGTGCAGGATGGGGTCAGGTGGCAGGGAGCCACCAGGCTTGGCGTTCCTCCTCCGAGCGGCTCCCTGAGGCTTCGCTCTGGGCAGCGGCTGGGGAGGGCCTCTCCCAGGCTCACCCATCCCATCGGAAGCAGCCTGCTGTCCACCCAGAAGAGAAAGCAAGAGCAGCTGGTGGCTCTGAATTGCTACAGAAGATTTATAAGGTGAGATGGTATCTCCTAAGTAACTGGGTCCCAGACCATTCAGGACATTACCAATTTCAATCAGTGCCTTAAAATGTATTTATAAGCAAATAGAGCCAGGAGTGTTTTGTGCTATTAGGCCAGTTGAGCGAATCACTTAAGCTTCACTTAACACATGCTAAGTCCCCTGCACCCAAGGCAAACTATAGATGTAATAAACTCTTTGTCCATAAAATGTCCCTGCTAGATAATGTAGCACCACTTTATTGCTAAGGGCAGTTGCATCTGTTTCTATCAAAAGCAAAAAAGCTGATAGTCCAGCCTCTGTTATGTACCTGTATTATTTCCGTGATTGGTTTGCTAAGGGTATAAATCTTCTAAGTGCTAGCATTTTGTATTATACAGTATAACAATTGGCAAGAGTGCTGTACATTTATTTTCCCAAGTGAGGGAGTGACCCATAACTCTCATCCATCAGGATGTGGGAAAGCACAACTCACTGTAGTATAGCAAGCAATGGGATCGTTCATACCCAGGATGTTATTCACTTCAACCTTTCCCCTTTTGTGGACGTATGCAGGATCTATATGTCTATTTCTGTCTGTTCTGCGTGTTGGCATAGATGTATGATGGCGTCATGAAAAATGGAAGGAGAGGAGATGAGATGGGAATGGAAAGGGGTGGGTAGCCGTTGCCTGAGCTAATAGAAATGTAAGTGGTCAGGCTGTCAAGGGGAAGGAAAACTGCAGAGCTAGGGAGCAAAGGAGAGTAGAACTGACTGTTGGAGAAATGGGAGCTGAGATAATACCTTTCAGTTCAAAAAATGCGGGTGATGGCACAGGGAGAGCACAGGAAAACTGGAAATTAAAACAGTAAATAAAATGGAAATGTGTTTGATGTAGGGACTAACAAAGTACTTCATCCTTTTAATTCTGCTCCAGTTCCTCTGTCATTATTCCCAAATTTAATGCTGTGCTTTTCAGCACTACCTCCATGCTATAGTAGTTTCTGTGGCTGATAAAATGGCAGTAGCGGCTGAGGAGAAGCCTGAGTTTGGGGACTTTGTTGATGCTTGGTGCTTAGCTGCTTTCACCAGGTTCGAAGATCTCCTATGTATTCTACAGCAAAGCTGTTGTTCCTCTTGACTGAGAGAATAATAAAATTAGTCTTAATTATTTGTACACTGAATTGCTGAGCTGCCTAGAGAGATGGTACCTCTTTGCTGGAAACTGTGCACAGCAAGATGTACCCTGTCCCAGATTTCTGAAGAGGCAGGAGAGGAAAGGAGGAGATAGGATTATTCCCCACATGGAATGATTTCAGTGAGTTACAAAGGGGATCAGAACAGGAATCGTGTGTCAGAAACAAGAGATGTCTGGATCTCCTGAAACCCAATTTAGCAGCACAACTTGAGATGTGTTTCCTCCGTACTTGTATCCAGTTCAGTCTCTGTCTGATTGCAGCAGGGTTGTTATTCCATGGGTTATATTGCTTTGTCCACTTTTAATGGATAGATGGTTCGGGAGATTTCCTAGAAGGTGGAGGAGGAGACAACAAGGATAGGGAGGTCCGATAGGAAAGAAAATGTCTCTGTGTAGAAAAGTTAAGAACTGCGGGCTTGCTTTGAAGAATGTAATTATTTTATAACCTGGAAAGAGTTCAGGAGCAGGTTTTATTTGCCTTGCCTGTGGCCTGTGTTGCAGCAAAGGATCGAGCAATGCTCGGCTAAAGTTTCTCATGTGTTCTGGCGTAGGAAGAGGTAGCGTCCGGGCATGTCTCACCTTGGTGCTGAGACCACCGCTTTTCCTTGGGATGGACTTGGATTGCAGTGAGCGTAGCCCCTTTGTCATACGCCCCCTGCTTCCCTTTGTCATTGCACTGCCAGATTCGCATCCTTGAACCTGGAGCACAAAAAAAAACCTCAGTTTTTTGAGCTGATGGTTTGTTTGTTTTTCCTCTTTGGTCGATGCTGGGATCAGTGATGTCAACTTATTCTATTTGCTTTGACAGGAAAATGTTTTCAGAGTTCATTAGGATGGCATCAATTCTAACATTTGGCACAAACATTTGATGACCTTTATGTGTGGGAAGAAAAATGTAGACAAAACTTCCATTAGTTTGAAAAAACACTTCCATTCAGCACTGTTTGGATTCCTGGGCTGCAGCTTCAGTCCGAAGTTTTGAGCAGTCCCTGGCAGTGGTGTGCCAGGAGGCTCTAGCTGTGGAGCTGCACGGAAGCCAGCTGGAGGTACCTTGGGAGGCAGCTCCCTGCTTAAGCATCAGCAGGGACCGCCATCAGCCAGACTCTGTTGGAGCACCGGCGCTGTGGCTGCCTGGGCCTGCTCAAGCTGAGCCGGGAGAGTCTGCACAGCATAAACGGAATGGTAATTGTGTTGTCTAAATTGTGAGGATCTTACTTCTAAATGTGAAATAGTCCTAATAACCTGCTGGCAATTCCCGTCAGTGAGATGATTTCATCTGTCAACTTTGGACTTGTTTTCATCAATTACAGGGCTTCTGAAAGAAGTGGGGCTAGGTGGCACTCCGGCAGTGGCATTTCTGGGCGTATCCGCCAAAAAGGAGAAGCAGGAGCTGCTCTGTCCTCATGGGCGCTCTGCCTGCGAGTGAAGGAGTCACTGTCTTCAAAAGCTGGAGAGGGACACTGTGTCTTCTTGATCTGATATGGCTTGTACACTGAGGGGCCAAGTGTTAGCAAGAGCTTTCACAGAGCAGAAACCAGTTCAGTAGTAATGGGACTGAGTCCTCCAGATGAATCTCACACTGATCATGAGATGTTGACAGTATTTGGTTACTACTAGCTGGTTCAATTAAAAGGACAAACTAAAAATGAGTGTCCAGTGATTTGCCACTAGCTCTTCTGGAGCCTTTCCATTCTCTTCCCTGCAACCAGGCGCAAGCGCTGCCAAAGCAGCTTGTTTCCCCTCCTGCCTGTCTCCAGCCCTGTCCTCTGACCTCCCTTTCCTCTTGCTTACTTCTTTTTAGGATTCACCATGTTTTTATGTTTTTCTCTCATATTCTGTAATCAAGTGAGAGGCGTCTCTGTGGACACAGGGGTTTGTTCTCAGCCTTTGTCTGCTGTTTGCTCTTTCGAGCGGTGCTGCCCACTGTAAGAAAAACCAAATGCTGTCCATATGCTGTAGTGCTCCCTTAAATTACAGAGGGTGAACATTTATGGTTGCTCCCACTGTTGCTCTTTCTTCATACTCTTCTAAATGATACGTTTTCAGAAGCAATTACTGAGATATGGAGTCAGGACTGTTTTTTGAGGTGTGCCACTTAGTGGCCTCCACATAAAAATGGGAGACAGGAGGAGGAGGCTGGAGAGGCTTAATATCATGCCTTGCTTAAGAGAATGTCCTTCAAGTGAACAGAATTCTGCACCTTGTAAAAGTATGACTTTAATTTTGCCTTTCAAATATGAACTAAGCAAGGCTGTCAACACATACTGTGTTCTTCCTTGTCAAACTATTTCACTTAGTCTGTCAGCTGTAAACAGCTTAAGAGGCATGTCATTCTAGCATTATTATAGCACTTTTAGATTTGTTTTTAGATGGGGTTTGTATCTGTTCCCGCAAGAGGTGTAGATACGGGGATGACATGGGTTATTTATTGTGTTACTGCAAAATGCTACTTGCTATTTTGTGGTAAGCACAGAGCAATTCCATTTCAAATAATGGGCTCGCAGAGTAATAATCCTGTAGTACCAGAGCAATACTGTTGCCGTACCTTGCCAGATCAGGTTTGTCAGCAGAGCAGTGCATGTGTGTAGGGCCTTGCAGCCATGAAGTTGTGCTTCCCCAGAGACCAGGAAAGCGAAATTGAGATATAAAGAAAGAACTGATCAGACTCTGCTTCTGTTTTTTCAGAAAGTTGCTTTACATATTCAAATAAACAGTGTTTAAGCTGTCAATGACAGCTTAACTACTTCATCCCAGAAGGTTTTGACAAGTGATTTTCAACGTTTTGGTTTTTCAGGATTCTGACAATCCCCCCAAAACACGAACCGATTTTATATGTCACATGTTTAATTTATTTGAGATGCATGTATTATGGTGAAGACGCAATAAGGAGAGAGTTAAGGGACAGGGTGATACGCTCCATATTTATGATCATCAGCTTCCTCACCGTGTCATTACAAGAGAAAAATATTCTCAGATATGGAGTATGCAAAACAGTCAAACTTTTGCTGCCAGCCCGTCTGGATTGTGATTTATGCAAATGGTTGGTGCGATTTCTCTCCAACTGCGCAGAAATCAATAGAACCAAACCCATTTTCCCAGTGGGGAGCCTTAGCTGCCTCCCTTTCCCCTTGCCACGTGTGTTGGCTGCGTGTCTGGGCTAAGGTGCATGTGTAGGGCGGCACAGAGGGGCTCCCCACGTTGCCCATGCTCTGAGTGGTGCTGAAACGGGTGGGAAATATCCCAACAGAGATGGGAACGCTGCTTCTGTGTAGTCCACCAAACTGCCATGGGAAATGACAGAAATGGGCAAACTAATCCTCAGTTTAACCTCAGAGACTGAGCTCTGCAAACAGGATTTGTTTTACCTTTATTTTGGGACTTTTCTTAGACCTTCTCCAGTTCTGCTGCAGGAGATAGGAGGATTGTACCTTCCTGTGCCCTCAACCAGGAAGGTGGAAAACACCGGGAGGGAATTTGCTTTTGTGAAGCTGCAAGACTAAATTGGAGATGGAGAAGGGTGAATATGCTCACTCGCAGAAGTCCATCCTGCAGCAGCAGTCCTCCAAACCCTTCATGCATTAGCCAACGTCTGCCTGCTGGTACTTTTGCTGTTAGTGCCTGGTGTGCCAGCATCTTTGAATAACCAAAATATTCTAGTTCATCCTCTTCACAACTCCAGGAATTGCTGCCCCTTCTCTAACCCAGAATGTCAGATTTTTTTGTGTGTATTTTATTTATTTCCATCAGTACTAAGGAGCACCTACACTTTATAATTTTTGAAATAGGAAGGGCTTTTTAGCATTTTCAACTCATTATTTCAAGTTGTAACACATTGATGACAATTATTGCTTTACAATATTGAAGCATATGCACAAAGAAAATCCCACACATTCTAAATAAAATTTGAAACTTCGACATTTCCCTCATCTTGCCCTAAACTTTTCCTAAACTGATTTTTTTTCCCCAAATGAGCAATATTTTGATTTTCACCAAAGATATCTTATAGGCTTCATTCAGTTGTGATTTATGCTTTTTAAGTATCAAAATTTCCCAAGAAGCGAAAAATCTAATTTCTGTTAATCAAACTGTTAACAATGGAGATTGTAGATGGCTTTTGAGACATCCTGGGGCTGAGGTACTGCAGCTGTTAAAGAGAACTCTGTTCAACTGTTTGAAGATGCATCTCAGATAAATCACCTTCCTTGGACACCTCATGACAGGGCCAAGGGCCAGTTTGCTTTCTTTGCAACCAGGAGCTGCCATTCTCTTTTGGTCTACAAACAAGTAGTGTTTTTCTGATAATGTGGGAATTTTAGCAGGTCCTTAGTTCCTGACTGAATTGTCTGTGAGATTGCTGCTTCAGCAGGCAGTAGGGAGCTCTGTAGCATGTCATGTCCAGGCCTGAAGAGCTTCGTGCAGGGTGAGCAGGGCAGCTTCAGATTTGATGAGTGGATGGCCAGGGCTGTTTTCAGGCCATGGTCTTCCTTGTCGGCTGCTGGAAGCTAGTAAGTTAGCTATGGAAGCGAGCATTTGCCGAGGGTAAGGCGTTGAATGAGGAAGGGGCTGGCACCGTAACTGCGAGTATGCAGATAGCAGGGACTCCACTGTCGGACAAGCCTCACCTGGGGATGTGACAGTGAGAGAGGGACAGAGCTGCTTATATCGGGGGAAAAATAGCCACTTTCACAGGAATGAGTGGGTAGGAAAACAAAAAATAAGCATTTCAATATATTACAAACAAAATAATCTGCCAAAAGGGCAGGATAATTATCTTAATGTGATTTTTGACCAAGATAAATATATCTGATTTTATAAACTGGGTAACAATTTGAATCTTATGCAAAACCTAGAAATAAATCTGAAAAATATGATAATGTAATAAAATCGAAATTATTAGCAGTCCAAGTGCCATACTTGAGGCAGTAAAACCTTTTAAAAGTTCCAATGGAAAATAGGCTAGTAAAACTGGAGTAAGTTACTCTAATATCTTGATAAATAGCTACAGTGTTTGGGAGAATTGGTAGAGTAGTTCTAGCAGCATCCCTTTTTGCAAAGGGCCTGGTGCTGATTTGGTTCTGCTGGCTGCCGGAGGCTGAGAAGCCGAGCAGGGCGCACCACGCGCTGAGTGTAGCGGAGTGGGGTTTGCAGCTGCCTGTTTTCCTAGAGCATAGACTCCAAGGCTGCTGCTGGTGGAGGAGGCTGAGTCAATTCAGGAGTGAGAGAAGCTGTAGCAAAGATGCTTAAGGAAGAGAAACCATAACGTACACTTAATAGATTCAACCGTGTGTGTGAAAGTGGGCAACCAGTGAGAGCAGTGGTGGGATTTGGGGCTGGACACTTGCTTCCGTAGCTGGAAGGGATCTCACAGGAAGCCGGTGCGACCCCGTTGCCAAAATGCAGCTCTAGCCTCCCTGCTTACAACCTGCGGTCTGCGATTTGCTCATTACCCGGTGGCCTGGCGGGAGCCCCGTTGCCTACATGGTTTCCATTATGGACACCTTAATTTCTTGCAAGCCCAGTGTCACATACCAATGGCATGATTTTTAAGGCCCTTTCAGTTATTAAATATTACTTGTGGGCACTTTGTCGATGTATTGTTGCCCATGAATGCACCTAAGAATGGAGACTAATATCACAGATTTGATCCTTACCAATTCTGTGCTTCAAGTCTTCCTCTGCACACCCTGGATTTGCCTCGTCTCAGCCTTCAGAGCTCCAGAGAGGCACCAGCTCTCTACTCCTGATGGCTATGACGTTTCAGGAAGACAAATTTGTGTTTTTCTAAGAAAAAATATCCCTGGGACACATACTTCACAACTGATTCTTCTTCCATAAGCTAATAAGAAATTATTTTACTTTGTGAATGGTGACAAGAAAAGCGAGGTGTCATGAGGAGTATGTTAATAGTTTTGTCATGTTAGCAACAACCTCAAGAAGCAACAGAAATGCAAGAGGATGAAGTACTTAGCTTTTACCCAGATTGTTTGGTGAGGCTCTCCCATAGAGACTGCAGGCTAAGGTGACAAGTGAAATATGTAAAATAGCTTGTTGAAGAAAAAATTGGTCCTAGTGGGGCTGAATGGCTCAAAAGATTAGTGATGGGATAATAGCTTTTCTCCATTTAACTGATAGACCAGTTCAAATCAATTCTAGGTCTCTGGAGACTGAAAGGTGCTACTATCCAATGACTCCTTCGTAGTTATTTGAAATGATTTTTCGGTCTCAGTCTCATCCTTAATTGCAAGGAAATAATCCCCAACCTAAGTGGCACTGAGTCACTCTCTACTAATTGTTATCTCCTTCCCCTGAAGATGCACAGCCCTGAGGGGAAGGGCAGTTGTTTTATTTGGTGTTGTATTTCTGGTCAGAAAAGCTTGTTTGCTGTGGAGTTGGGCCGCTTGCACAAAAGGAGTACAAGCATGATACAGTGTGAAATTTTTATTGGCAAAATGTGATGGTTGTTCTTTTGGTGGGGATTTCTTGGAGAACAGGGCTACCTTTAGCCAGCTGTAGCCAGCCGTTTGGTGCGCAGGGCTACCCGTGTCCTGCAGCGCACAAGGCTGCCTGTTGCCTGCAGGTTCCATCAAGATATTCCCCCACATAAGGCAAAGCATGAGGCAGGGCTCCCTTTTAGGAAATAGCTATTGGTCATAAGTAACAACTGGAAAATTCAAATTGGCGTGTTGCCCTCCAGGCTTATTTTATAGCATTTATTTAATGTGTGAAGTTGGAGCAGAGAAGTGATGCCAGAGATGTGCCAAGTTACAGCTGGTCAGAATGTTGCCCATCAATTTGATTTTGAAAGAATGTAACAAGTAAAATAGCAAACATTGATTATTGTGCCAAATTTAAAGATTAAGCAAACAATAAGAGGCAATTTCACCAAGCTGAGAAGGATTTGGATCTTTTAGCTGGCTATAACAACAAGTCTAGAGCTAGTGAACCACAGCAGAGTTCGTATTATTCAATGTACCAAAGAAGAAAGAGACCTGTGGTCTCAGCTTGGTGTGCAGGGCTGCTTGGAAAAGAGCAAACGGGATATTACAACATTGTAAAGGTGTCAAAGAATTGAAATCACTTGACTGAAGTCAAATTTTCTGTAGGACTAATTCAGTATGGATTCTACTGCCGTGGCTGTGCAAGAAAAAATGTATTTTTGCCTTAGCCCAGACAGTTCCCGGGTTAAGAACGCTCCTTGGGAGGGAAAGCTAAAAGGGTTAAGGAAATAAGATGCAATAGAGGTGACCTATGAGAACTTCCATTATTATATGGAGCCTTGATGAGAGGAATGAGGGGAATTGCTCTCCATCATGAAAGGCTGAAATGTCGAGGGAGCAATCACAAATTAATCTATTAAGAATAAGAAGGCGGTTGAACAGTGTGACTCAAAAGCATGGAAATATATGGAATCAACAGCACTGTAAAGTCACAGTGTTTTCTAAATACATCCTAGAAGACATCCACCTATGATTTTTTTTTATATATATATATGTGATATATATATATATTATATATATATATTTATACATAGGATAAAAAGTTTAGGCAGACAAAAAGGATCGCTTTCTATTCAGCTACTCTCCCAGTTTCTAGAGACCTGGCTTGACTCGGAAGCTCTGTTCTGATTTGTGTGGATATAACCAGAACAGTGTGCCAGGATACCAACAAATGCCTCACAAGCAGCTTTCTGTGTGATGATTTTCCTATTTTGCTGTGACATTTTTAACTTGAATTTAGTGTTTGTAAAAGGTGCTATATGACAGCCTTAGGTAACTGAAAGCCTCTTTTTATTGACAGATCATGCCCAGTCAAGACTGGGGAAATTTCTCTATGTCAACCTGGTGAGAGACACCTGCGCAGCCTGAAGAGACCAACTTCTGTGAGGAAAATGGTAAGTTCATGTTTAAAGTTGCTGAGTGAATGATTTGAAGATCTCACGTCAGAGGGTTTAAAGGTAGATAATGAGAAGTAGCCCATCTGACAAAGTGCAGTTTATTTCTTCTACGTCCCAGTGGCGATGGCAGCTTTCTGGGGTGTTAGTGCTCTAGGCACCAGTGGCCGTAGTGATACCCAACGCAGATGACCAAGCACCTTTTGATAGAGCTCGTCCTGGAGGATGTGGCTATCTGGCGCCGCAGTACAGTCATTGAGCAGCCAAGGTGTGTTGTTTGCTGAGTGCCAGTCCCTGGTGCCGATCTCTAGGCCTTAGTGTTAATCATTTTGTAGAGCTCGCATAGTTTCAGACTTCTACCTTTGCCAGCTTATTATAACCTAGAAAGATGAGACGTGACTACGCTGAGATACAACCCCCAGTGATGGCACTTTATAATACTGTATAACTGGAGGATTGCTATTGTAGGCAGAGAAAAAGGCAATAAAGCAGCATTGATATCCTGCCTGCCCTCTTACAGGAGTTATTGAATCAAACCTACCCGAACTGCCAGACAAACAATTTGCAGCTGCAGTCTGAAGCCTGACAATGACACAGAATCAAAAAGAAATAGTTGGAGTGCATGGGCTTGTGAACTCCGCTGTGACCCACCACAGCAGGCTCCCTAGGATTGGTCTCCTCTTTCTGGTCCTTTCTCTGCACGATTCTTTCTCTTTACCTTCCTTTTCCTCGCACTCCTGTTTTCTCTCCCAGCTCGAGTCATTTTCAGCTCCTCACACCTTTCCCCCTGCTTCTTGCTTCTCCCTCTCCTTGCATCACCACTTTCCTCCATCACCCTCTGGTATACCTCTTTTCTATTGTGTGGGGAAGTGGGTTTGTTTTCATTTGATTGCCTTATTCTGGTTCTCATTTTTTTTCTATTGCCTTAATTCTTTTTTTTCTTATCTATGGTTGGTTTCATTTTCCCCCATCTGTTTCCTTTACCCTCCCATATTCTCCCTTCCCTACTGCACTCTTTTACTATTTAATTTCCGTCTCCATTTTACCACCCTTTGTTTCTCCTTTTTCTTCTCATTCTTCCACCTTCATTTTTCTCAAGGCATTTTCAGCTAGTAGTAGAGCTCCATGTTGCTCTCCCTGCTCAAATATCAGCATTTTTACTTTTCCCGTGCGCTAGGATTTCCAGAGTGCCTGCTCAGCTCAGGAGAACTGATGTGGCTTACTCCAATGTCTGTGAAGAGAGATCCTGCAGAAGGCAGCCTAACGGTAGCATTCACAAAAATTCGCTGGCTCTCAAGGCCTGCACTCATGTTTGCATTCAAATCTTACCAAATGAATAGGATCTGAACTGGACCAACAAGCACCATCTCCAGCAGTGTTTCGGTAGAAAGCTCAACACCCTTAGTTTCTTACAGTATACAGTTTTGTCTTGGCTCAGGGCTTTTTTCTTCTTCTTCTATAAAGCACAATAACAAATGTTTGTAGGGCTTATTGGAGAACTGCCATAATATGAAGTATTTTCAGGCTGAGTTACAGAAGAAAAAAAAAACTTTCTAGTTCTTGCATACCCATAAGAATTATCTGCTATTTTCTCTTCCTCTCTTCTAACCAGTGTCTCATCACAGCAGTCCTGAACTTGAGCTGTGCAGTCTTCTCTAGGCTGCCAGGAAGATGGACCAGCAGATAAGTCGTCATCTTTTGAGATCGTCACAAGTCTCAGGGTGGGGCTAGTTGTTGTTCTAAGTTCTCTGGTTTACTTAGTCTTTTTCATTCCCTTTCTCTGTCTACTCCAGCTTTTGAGCATTTTGCTTTGCACTTGCTCATTTCCTTTAAATAAGTGATTGCAGTTATTTGGCTGCTGCCAGCACAGGGCTGGGCTAAAGCTGCCTCTCATTGGGCGGCTCTTTGCAGGCTGCGTCTTGTGAAATTTCTTCATATAAAAATACGTGTATTATAAGAGAGACAAAGACTTCCTTCCTCTCCCATTTTGTCTGCTTCTTTCTGTCATTCTGGCTGCTGCTTCTGTGGAGTTCAGTGCTGGTGGAAACAGGACGAAAATCAGTTCTCCTGTGAGCCAGCCCTTTCTGCTCTGATTGGATTTTTCTCCTTTTGTCTGCTTCTTTATTTGATTTAAAACCTTAAACCCCTCGAAGCTTTTCCATTAAGAAGTTGAGCACAATTTGGAAGGAGGTGAGGGAGAGGCGAGTCAGAGCACTACTTAAACAGTCCTCATTTATTTTTAGCTAATGGAAGACTAGGACTGATGGGATTAGCCCAACTCGATGAGTACCTGATGCGTCCTGCTATAAATGCCTCAAAGGGAAGGGTTCAGCGGACTTGCTTTCCTGCTCTCTCCATTCTGATCACGTGTGTGCCTGTGGCTGAGGCTTGGTACATGGCAGTGCAGATTCCTAGGCAGGTTCTGGCACTGGTCAATTTAGGAATAAATGTTCCAGTGCCTCCTGCTGTTTTGTATTTGCCACCTGATGGCAGTGGATGCCTAGGAAGACCAGGACTAAGTTTTTAAAGCTTTAAACTGAGTTTTATCCGTGTGACATCTATTAAAGCAATTGGGATCCAGGTGGCTAAAGCCCAGGACAATTCTTTGTAATGGTACCCCTGAGAGCGCCCATCTCCTTTTAGCACTACTATTGATTAGGCAATTCTTGTCTTTGAGGGACAAAATTGGTGTGTGCATCAAGCTTCTTTTCTTCAATTTGGCCTGGTTTGAAATTAATTGTTCACCTTGAGCCATTTTCGTAAGCAGCCTTAAGCTTTGGTGCATTTCAGTGCCACTTGGCTTTTCTGTCTCCTTCTCCCATGGAGGCCCATTGTTTTCTGGTCTTCTCTGGGACATCTTCACAGCGTTGTGATCTTTATCCCCCGGCTCCTGCGCTGAGCCTTGTGCACTGTCCAGCATGATTGCTCAAGGTCAGTAAAATGCTGGGGGGGCTGCAGGAAGGACAGAGGCCTGCAGTGCCAAAGCCACTGAGGATTTGATGCTCTGAAACGCTCTTAGGGAGATCATGAGAGTCAGGATATCTTTCCCCATTTCAGAAATTCCTCATGAACGTTTGACATTTACTAAGGAGGAAAAAGCCAAATGAAGGCACTTGAATGTGTCTTTATGTTTGTGAGAGCTGAAAATAAATACAGAAGAATTAGGAAGGCAGTTCTCCATTCTGCGGTTCCTTTCCAGAATACTGCCTGTTCCTCTTTGTTTTTCCAGTGTACAGGAATATTCTTCAGTGTGTGGTGTCGTCACGTGTGGATAGAGAGAGAACGTTCTCTGCATGAGCATTTCAGTGCATCATAATCACTTACAGGGGGTTCCACATCTGTTTCTTTTGGGTGTTTTTATTGCTAGGAGATACAAAGTACTGCCAATCTTAAGGTGCTGCGACTGAATAGCTTTTTCCTGCACCAGAAGCCACCAAGAGCACTGAGCTGCACCAACATGGAAACAAAGTGACAGAGCCAGTCCTACAATTTTGTCCATCTGAGCAGCTAAGCAAAGTGTGCATAAAGACATGGAGCAGCTGCAGCATTGCTCCCCAGGGCTGCTCCTTGCTGCCCGGCAGCCCTCTTGCTCCCCTGAGTAACCCAGCCAGAGAGTGTGTAGTTGGCATGACTTTCTGTTGTAAGTTTTGATCTGGCATGGGATGCAGACAAGAGATTTTGAAAATTCTGATGGGAAGTATGTTCAGGAATGTTGACTTTTGAAAAAAAATGAGTGTTTGTTATGTCTGTTTCTGTTCAAAGTAGGCTGAAGTCTTGGGATGTCACAGTGATCTAGAAACCCCACAAGCAGTTTCTGAAAAGATTCCTGCCCAGAATGTTCTTGTCACAGCCCAAAATATTGCTTGAACAGGATGGTATATTGCCATTTTGTTTGAACAGTCATAGTCAGCCTTACTGGAAATTTAGCTCATCATGAGCTTAGTGTGAAATGTGATGTTGGAGTTAGGAGGACAGCATTAACTTGGTCCTTTTCAGGTCACAGGGAGGGAAAAAAAAAGTATGCATCTTCTCTCCTGTTCCGGTTCAGTTCAGTGGAAGTATTTTTGGAAAGATATTTTAAAGAAAGATATTTTAAAAACAAATTTCAGGTTCAGTTATATACCTTACTTCGAAAGGCTGAGGGAGCTGGGCCTGTTCAGCCTGGAGAAGAGAAGGCTGAGAGGGGATCTAATCAGTGTCTATAAGTACCT
>JAWLRI010000596.1:1361051-1421051 GCA_034781795.1 Crypturellus tataupa
GTGCAGGGGGGTTGGACTAGATGACCTCTAGAGGTCCCTTCCAACCTTAGGCATTCTATGATTCTATGATTCTGTGAAAAGAAGCAGAGCATAATTACATCAGAAACATAAATAGCGAAAAATCTGAGGTAGGTCATCTGATCCTCTGTAAAAATATGTGCAGCTTCAAAGGCCTTGCCAAACTTAAGAAGCACAGTCAACATGCTGAGAAGTTGGCATTGGAGGCATCTATAAAGTTAAAGTATTTGATTTCTAAGTTGTTGCTGTTGCAACAAACCCATATATATGCTGTTTCCTCTCCACAGTTGATGTCATGTCACAAAGTCTGTGATTTATAGAGCTTTTTGTTTGTATCGAAACCTCTATTTTAGCTAAGGTCTGCCATTGGTGTTTTCCCATAGATACTTCAAGTGAAAGTATCTTAAGCTGGTAGGAGCTGAAGCAGATATTCTCCACACAGGTAGCACTTGCCATGTGTGAGGTATCACAGGCATAAAATACTGAAGGGTGGAAGGAGATCTCCTTCTTCCTGTGAGTTCACCAACACAGTTCACGCTCTGCGAGTCTTGCTCTGTTCTGTGATGCTGTTTGCATTTTACAGATTGACACACAGGGCCGGGGAGGCTGAGAACAGGGCTCTGTTTTGGTCGTGGAAGAGGAGACTGTACATCTAGATCTTTCAACTGGCATTTGATTCCCTTGCATTCATGTCTTCTGCAGGGCTGAGTTGTGAGCTGGTTGTTCACATGTGGTGGGGAGGAGGAGTACAGATCAAGAGTGAAAGGAAAATTAATAGCAAAATCAGTTCTACTTTTGGTGCAATCCTATTTATTTGTAAAAAATGGTACCTTGCCTTTCCAGAGCATAGAAAAGTAGGAAGAACTTCTACATTGGCTAATGTATTTGGTGTTAAGTGTAAAGCATTTCTGCAAACATTCATCTATTCCTTTGCGACATTTTTGGGTTCCCCTCGCTCCCCTCCTGCCCAGCTTACACTTTGGTGCCTGAGATCCTTTGTCCTTTGCTTTTCGGGCGGGAGCTTTTGCAGTAGTCGTTTCTAAGGAAGCTATTTGGTTTGACTGCTGCTTAAAAGGCCTTTCTATAGGCCTTCATTGGGTAGTGGTACTTCTTTTCTTTAAGTGATATCTTGAAGGACCTGATTTTTCCCTATATTCTAAATAAAGGGCATTCACAGAGCTGAGCATGGCTTCATCGACTCTTCAACATGAAAATGATCCATAGTGTAAATATATTTTTGTTTACTTAGTATAAGTACAAAACAATAGTGTCTAAATATTCTGAGCTAGTATAAAACATTGGTGCTTCCACTGACCTCAAGGGCAGCTGCCAGCGTTGTCCATCAAGAATTTTTCTCCAGTCAATGACATGTGCTTTGGATCGTTACTTTTCTTCCCCTTGTTCTCTGGGGAGGCTGTTTGGCTTTATGCATTCAAAATACAGTCTAAGGAGGATTTAATTGTGTCTGTGAAAATATTTAACACCTGCTTTAAGACCAAAAGGCTGCCCATTTTCTTGGTGCTACAGTTATTTTCCATAAACTGATGAAAGTTCATCAGTGATCTCTTTCATATACTATAGTTGATAGTAACAAAAAAGCAAGTTGCAACTGGTCTTTGTGAATTTGTTTCATGTCCTCTAATCGTGATTGTATCTCCCAGCAAAACAGGCTGAGGATGCTTCTTAATAGTTCTGTCAACAGTTTTCCACAGAAGTAGCAAAAGATAGATCCGCTTCTTATCTATAAAGCTGAAAGGAGTTTACCCAGGAATGCTGAGGATCTGAACACCTGGGACCCTCTCTTACACTTTTACCATGGAGATAACAGGCAGGACCTTATCCTGCAAACCCAGCTGCATTAAGCAACTGTGGTTTGGTTTTGCCAGGAGGCCGTAGAAGGGCTTTTTTGGTGCCTTTCAGGATATCAGGGCTCAAATCCTGGGGAGTGATAAAGTGAAGAGGCCATTTTATCAGTCTAGGGCCAAGGCATACAGCTTAAAAAAGTAGCTGGCAATGCCACCAAAAAAAAAAAAAAAAAAAGGCAGTATTTTGTGATCTGCCTGTGTCTTTTCCCCCGGGGGAGCCGAGGAACCTCTGCTTGGTACAGCGGCTGCTCCGAGGCCTCCGTGGAGACGTCACCCCAAGGCAGGGTGCCCCTGGAGGGACGCCTTCCTTCCGGGACACATGGCAGTTCTTGGTGCTGAAGTTTTAGTTTGAATTCCTACGGAACACACACAATAAAAGCAGCATTTTGAAAATATTCTCTCCCTCATTTTCAAAAGCTGCTCCCCACTGCATGCCCAGAAGGTCCCATTCAATTAGAAAATGCAGAAGTCCATGTAGAGGATTTAAAGCAGTGCATGGGAGGCTGTTCCATTTTCCAAGGTTTTTAAGAATGTGACCACAGAGAATATCAACACAGATTTGTGGGATCACTTCAGAAAAGGCTGAATATAAGTTTTGTCTGCAAATACATATGCCATCAAAACCTGATTTGCCAATGCTGTTTACCATTTGATCAGATAAAAGAATATTAGCTCTTAAAAATGAGAACCAAACTGAATTCCCTTTTCAGAGCAGTATAAAAATAGCATTTTTCTGTGTGCTTGTGTAGTTCCTTTTGTCATCAACACAGACGCGTGCAGGGGTAGCCTTTGGGCACCTTCCTGCTGTTTAAGCATGACGGTTGCTTAAAGCAGTGAAGAGCCAGGTGCAAAGAAGGTTATGAAGCTTTCAGGTATGCTCTGGTGAATGCTGCTTTCATGGTTTGAGTGACCGTGCGGCGGTGCCTGGGAAGGGATGGGAATGACCCCGAGCGTCTCGACAGCACTGCCCTGGGAGGGGGCAGGAGCAGGGCCACCCGCCGAGTCCTGTGTGCCCTGCAGGGAGCCCGACATGGCACCACCAACTTGCAGTGTCCTGCTGTGCTTGCACGGTGCCATGAGGCAGTATGAAAGCCAGGCTAATTCTGGAGCAGGACAATTTCTACACAGCAAATTACAGATTGTGTTTGCCAGCCCATAAAATGCCACAGTATTTATTTTGAAACTTTCTGATCCTATCAAGGGCAAATTCACTTTTCTAGTACAAATAGCCCCGTCGAGACAACTAAGATTATACACACAAGCAGGAGCAGACAGAAGCGGACTCTGCGCAAAAAAAGCGAAGCTCATTTCCTCCTGCGACGGAAACAGGGGGTGGGTAAGTGCAGAGCCGGATAGATCCATCCCCGTAAGCACACCACAGGGGAGGGGGCTGGGGGGACAAGCATCAGGATACAACTCGGAAAACAGCACTCTGGCTCCCTAAATTCCCACCTCGCTCCCTGGCTGCCATTACCACTTGGGAAGATTACCTCTGCCTGGCTCTCGTTGAAAGCAGAGCCTTCTGCAGTGCGGTGTGTGCCTCTGTGGATCACACCCCATCACTTGTGAATGAGTTTACCCCAGTCAGAAGCAGCAGACACGTTCGGTGGAGTTAGACCCATTAAAAATAATGCTTGCATATCTGGTTTGTTATTTGGCTTATCAAAGGAGTTTTAAAGTTTATTATTTAAAGCAGCACACATCACTGGCTTTCGGCTCGGTTGTAGGTGGAAAGGCTTTCTTCTTTTTTTATATTCCATCATCTATCTTGACAGATTCTGCGTGTGCCAGAGGCAGTACTCTTAACCCTGGATCAAAACCTAATCTCTCTTGCTTTTGTAAAACCTTTTCCTCTAATTCTCTCTCTAGTAAATTATATTCTGTTCTTTGCCCTTGAATAATTTTAAAATGTATAGACTAAAGTGCGTGTGGGGGGGTCTGCGCCATTGAACGATACCTGGTAATCAAAATGCCGCGTTCCTATCTCGCCGCAGTGATCTCATTTCTATTGGGACACCACTCCTGTGAGCACAGGCCCGTGTTGTGTTCATCCTGTTACAACCAGATAAACTCATAATGCAGACAGATAAGAGCTATGCTCATTAATCTATTAATTGCCTATTGTCAGTTGTCAATATGTTTCGCTTGATGGGAAACCTGAAGATTAGTTTGTATTATGAGGATGTAGATTTTTCTTCTGGATTATTATTTTATTTTGCTGTGTGGAGTACTGCAGTGACACTGAGCCTGGCAGCATCTCACCAGAGCAGAGCTGGCAGTTTTGGAAACCAGAAAAACGGGATGCCCCAAATGGCTCTGAAATAAAAAGCGTGTTTTGAATGACCAGAGCCCAGAAGAGCTGCAGGTTGAGGAGAGTGTTTTTTATGATGGGCATTCAGGACATCCTTAAAGTCAACACAGCCTGAGATACCCTGATTTTCCGGGGAAGCTGAAGCTCTGTGGAGACTTCATTGTTCGCTGGAAATCTGAGACTGATTTTGTCGGTGACTGGAGCTGCTGGAGCAGGATTTTATTATAATTGTGTGACCTTTAATATACCATGAAGAGATTTCAAGTTCTCTATTTTTCTGGCCTGTAACAAATCAAATGTTTAACTCTAATGTACAGTCACCAAGTTTACACCTTAAGAAGGGTGATTTTCAAGGGCTTATTGCTACAAAGAACCGTGGAGCAGAGGCAGTTTCAAAAAAAGGGAAAAAAGGAGAGGAACATCACAGAGGCGCTTTATAGACCTATTTGAAT
Organism: Crypturellus tataupa; assembly: GCA_034781795.1. NCBI lineage: Eukaryota > Metazoa > Chordata > Aves > Tinamiformes > Tinamidae > Crypturellus > Crypturellus tataupa. The sequence goes on from JAWLRI010000596.1 coordinate 1,365,698, forward strand.
CACTGCTTTAAGTCATTTATATCGTGGCCAAAAAGCCTGTCTGTGTGAGCGTTTCATAATGATGACCAATTCTGAACGGAACCTGGAAATTTTCCTGTCTGTGGCAGGAAGCAAAAACACCCCTCACTGCGTCTGAGTTAGGAACCTGACCCGTTCGAAGCGTTTCATCACCTGTGAGACAGTCAGCCAGGCAGCCGGCGCTCTGCGGGGCTGCCATGGCTCAACGCAGCCCACGGTGGGGCCGCTTAGGTGTTTCTCAGCACGCGTAGGTGGCTCCGTTCACGGAGCAGCAGGCCGGCACCATCGCCACTGCCGCCGTCAGGTGCTGCCATCGCAGAGGGGAGCGGCGGTCCTCGGCTCCTCCCCACCTGGGGCACAGTCAGCCTGCGGGATGCACGAGCGGCCGCCGGGGACACAGCGGGCGGGTGCTTGGAATGGGGCTTCACTGCAAGTGTTTTCCTGGCGTCGAGGTGTTCTTGTTTAATTTTTCAAGGAAAAGCAAAATGAATGTGTGGGCTTTTTTACTATCTGGAGAAACTCTCTTTTCTCAAGCTGTTTGAGTCTTCTGGCTTGCTTCTTTCTGTAAAAAGTGTAGTAGTAAAAAAAACCAAAAACTGCCCTTAAGTAATTATAAAGAAAAAGAAAGGAAGAAAAAAAATCTTCTCCACTAAAAATGTGCCAAACTCCCCTGAAATGAGGCAACTACTTTTTTCAGATATCATTAATGTTTTAAGTTCAATTTTCTTCCAATTTTGGAAAGTTGTCACAAGCTTTCAAATTTTACTCTTCTTTTTATACTCTGTCCTCTCCAGGTCAGAAATGGGGTTTGAAGACAAAGCAAGCACAAAAGGCAAAATAAGAAACAGAAAAAGAAAAGAGGGTAGAATCTGCAGATAGCATTTGGGTCTGTATTCGCACCAGTCAGATATTTCTGTTTAGTGGCTGACGAGTTGAAAATGATGTAAAGTGTGAATGAAAATGTAATGCATTGAAAATTTCTTTTAAGAATAACAGAAATTATTCTTGCAAAATAGGAAAAAAAATCCAAATTGGAAATTTTCCGAGTGCTCATTCCCCCATTTCAACAAACTTTCTTTGTGTGTTTATGAAGCCCAGCTGAGCCCATGAGCCCGTGCGCACAGCTCTGTGCACGTGCAAAGCACGTCCTATCCTCTCCCCGAGGATTTACGGGCTGATGAGAGCAGAGTTGCCGTGAGATTAGGTGCTTCACTTCTGCTCCCACAGGAAATTCGTGGCCGAGTCTCACAAGGGCCCCAGCTCTCCCGAGCGCCAGCTGAATGCCTTGACCAAAATCCCACTCTTCCTTATCGCACTTTGATATACTTTGACTTTCTTTCTGATATCTTCTCCAAACATTTCTTTTGTGTGGTTCGTTGAGGTCAGTGGTCTCAGCTTGTTGCCAGCACTGCAGACTTTCCCCCTTTATGCTCTTTGCCTTTGTACGCATCCCCTGCGCTGAATCGCTGCCTTTGCATTTCGCGTGCTCCCGGCTCCCTCCCCGTGGTGCGGAAGCCCCGGGAGCAGAGGGTTTTGTCACGTTTGACCTGTGGGGTAGTGCGCTCCCCTTTCCAGCCCGGGCCCCTTTGTATGCCAACCCCTGGGAGCAGCCTCCGCTGGCTTTTATCAGCTTCTCCCCTGTTTCCACTAAATTTTTCAAGCCCACTGCCTGCTCCCTTTGTGCATTCTTTGCAGCGCACTGCACATGCGGCCAGCCGGGCTCTGCTGACAAAGCTGTCACGGCGGCGCTGCCACTGCTGCTGAATAGGTCGTGGTGCTGCAACCTGTGCTGCGGGAGCTGGCGCCCACAGCCACAGCTTTCTCTCCACCTGAATGCCAGCTCCTTTCTTTAAAGAACACAGGGTGGGCAAGGCAGCAAAAGGGAGAGAAAAGGGATGAAATTACATTAGAACTAATACTTCATCTTTCTGAGCTGTGCATGGACTTTGCCTCTCTGAGTAGGAGGTACCTTGGGAGCTGTGGATGGGGTAGGTCAAGCAACTGCTCTTTTGTGCCACACTAACCTCTGCAGTGGGAGGTGGCGACTTCTCACATCCACGGGTTTCTCTTTGTGTTGCTTGCTGTCGTCTTTAGAAACAGCATCTTTCTTCCTGAGCTCTTGCCCTTACCAGCAAGGAGAGACGTCGGTGTGCGGGCCCCCGAAGGATGGGTAGCCCCAGTGCGGCAGGTTAGGTGGCTCCCAGCTGAGCCAAGGCAGCAGCTCCACAGGGTCTGAGCCCTGAACTGGCCTGGCTGGGGTGGGAGCGTGGGCACACATGTGGCACAAACCCCCTTTTTCCGCAGCGCTTCTTCAAGGTGTCTCTAGTCTTGAGACATTTTCTAATTAAACAACAGTTTGTTAATTGATAAGCAAGAGAAAACAAAGCACCTACTCTACGTTTGGGACTTCATGAGCTCCATTTTATTTAGACATGGTAGGAAACATCAGGGGATGTTGAGGTTAAAACTGTTTTGGCCTTTTAGGGCAAAGTCTTTTGAATTGTATATATAGGTAATGAATGCATGACTACGAGAAACATAGGCTATAGTGGAAAGATGAGGAAGACAGCTTTTTCTTTATTAAGTAAGTACAAGCCATTTTCTTTGAAAGGCTCCTAGTTTTAAGTAAGGGGAAGAGCTTTTCTGGATGGGAAGGATCAAATCTCAAAAAAAAAAAAAAATGAAGTAGAGAAAAAGATTTCCATTTGAGTGCTAGTTATCTGTATCACTCTAAAGCGCTTATAAAATATTACCATTCTCATTTGTAGCGTTTTGTTCCTACTTTGTATAGTAATCAGACAAATATGGCCTCATGAGTAAATATATGGCTGTGGAGCCTATTTTGTTGAATTAGGACACAATGATTTCAAGGGGAAAAGACACGTCCATTTGTCTCTCAGCAGAAGGAGATTCAAGAAAAAAGCAGGAAGAGAATAGTCACTTGTGCTGCCCTCTTGATTTTTCACTAAGCAAAGCACAACTGTGCGGGATTTGATGGGGGTACCACCTGCTGCAGAGAACTGGACACGGAGGGAGATGTCTGCTACACACAGTCTTCGCTGAGGTGTAATAGCAGTGGTATGACAGCTTACAGTGTGCATCAGACAGGAATAGCACTATTTTGTTAAAGACAAGAAATTATTATTTCATTTATCACTGTGGTTCAGGTGTGTCTCAGTCATCCTCTGTCCTTGTCATCCTTTCGATGTGCTGACTGCATTTACTTTCTTCAGAAAATTTGAAGAGACTTGTGTTTTTATGTCATTCTTGGATATTTCTAAAGACTTTCAGAGTTTTCTTTCTGAATTCTTGGTCCATTGAGCTGCAGATAGATGTTCTTTCTCATCTAAAACTCCTTGCTTCCTTAACGTTGGAGAAAGGAAAAACACATTTAGGAAATTAGTTTGTGGCTTTCTTCAACTTGTTCCACAGGTAACTGCTCATTGACGCTGCCGCAGCACGGAACTGGCATGCAACTACAAGCGTGTGCTTAAATTAAAAATGTATTCAGTGCTTACTGCTTTGGTGTGCAGTGATCAGGGGAGAAAAACATTTTTATCAAACAACCAGGAACAACAAAAGGGCCACCTTCAAGTTTTCTTGTAAGGCCGGAGACAAGGAGAGAACCTATGTTTTTTGAGGAAGAGTCTCCTCCAAATCTTGTTGCTTTATAACTATGATGATATCGATCAGGAAACTCTAACACAGAAAAGCAAAGTTAAAATCTGATCTTTTCCAGCAACTCTCTCCATTTGATTTGGTTGTGAATAGATCAGGCTGAGTTTCTGCCTGCCTCTGCTCTGGAGCAGAGAGGATTGCGCTGTGGTTAGCAAAGATTGCTAGGAATTAAAGGTGATCTCCGGGCCTCTGTGAGCAGGTTGCAAGTGTGAGGGCTTTAACTTTTGAGGGGGCATGAAGGAGGAGAGCTCCTTGCTCAGTGAAATTTCACTCTGGGAAAAAGAAAAAAAAATCTTGAAGCTGGGGAAATTATTCCACTTCAGTTACTTCTAGGTTAAATTTTCCATACTGTGTATCACCATGTTCTCTGAAATTTGAAAAGTGATTTTCCTATATTTTTTAAAAATAGGATCTGTGCTGTGCTTTCCAAAAGAGCTGTGTGAGGTTTTTGTGCTGAGCAGCACTGGAGTCTCTCGGACAGAGTTATCTCTTTAGCAAGACACATGTGCAGCAGCGCGTGGGTCCCCTCCTGCCCCTGCTCCACACGGAACGCGGGAGCTGCGGGTTGCAGAGCGCCCCTGCCTGTGGTGCCCCCAGCGCTTGGGCAAAGTCTCCACGTGCGGGGCAGGGCTGTCCTGCCCCGCAGGAAGGGCACCAAAGTCCTTTATCAGGCGCAGAACCTGATACTGAAGCTAACAGAGAGGATCCAAGTGTGCTTTTAGTAATCTGTGTTACAAACAGACCACAATCTGCACAATTAAGCTTCCTGGAGTTGACAGGATTTTGTGCCATTGGCAGTTTTCCCCTTGAATAAAGGTCAGAAAGAGGGGAATGCGTTAACCAGTGACGACCTCTTCCAAGGTATCAGAACACGCAGTATTTTCTTCACTGTGCTATCGGCTTTGGGGAGGGGATCTGTGTGCTATTTTCAAACCCTGCGTATTTCAAGATGCGACAGAGCCTACACCCCTGTGCGAAGTGTAGAGAGGAAGAGGAAAACTCCCTGTGTCTCTGGGTGACAGCACCTGCCTTTGCTGGACTGGAGCGCTCCGTGGGTCAGGCCCTGGGAAGATCTGCTCATGGGAGCACCCTTAGAGTTGGTTGCCCTTCGTAGCCCTCCCTGACTATGTTGTGGCTTCCAGCATGTGCTTCCAGGCTGCTGGAGGGAGGCTGGGGAGCTGCTGCTTCCATGCCCTTCTTGTCACCCAGAAAGCGATTTTGGCCCTTTGGAGAAGGGCTTTCTCTGCCTCTCGCGAGGAACTGGAGGGGACGTACATACTCCTATCCACACAGCCTGCAGGATCGCTCTCCCAGTAGGATAGTCTTGATTATAGTGATGAGAAGTGTTTTCATTTAAAGAGGAAAACGCTTCAATGGTTTTCTCATCCCTCACCCCTCCCCTTGGCAAGGAAGCATGCTGTTGGGGCACTGGGTTTATCACAGGCCAAAAGGGGAATTCTCCTAGGAGCCTCTTGATGAAATATTGGCAACACATCACTGAGCAGTTGTAAAGACTTCAGGAAACCCCAAATTTCTCTGAATTTTCCCACCACTAGCCTTGGATGTAGTTGCCTCTTTGGCTTTGCAGCCTTTGGGAGAGCATGTAGGAATGTGCTTGCAGCCACTCCAGTGCGTACACCAGCATGGGGCCAGCTTGCTGGGACATGGACAAAAGTGGCTTGAAGAAGGAAGCCATCCACGTGGTAGTCTCTTTGTGTTCCTTAGCTGTGCAGGAGCTCTCAGAGCCTTCAAAGGGCTCCAGGCAGCTGGCGTGTCCCAAGCTGCCACCTTGGCAACGACTTTCCTCATCATTTGGGTATCGCAACTGCATTGTAAAATAGTGGAAAATATTTTTTCTCCTTTTACACTCGAGCATTTGGGGGCAAATTAATTCTCTTCTATCGAGTACTTAAGGAGAGGCCTGCAGAGTCACTGATGGAGATAGGGGAGGAGAGGCAGAGGCAGTTGTTTTTCTCTTGGAAATCAGAGGAGGCTTGACTGAAATGAAATCTCTCTCTTGTTCTTTTTCTTTCCTTTTTTTAAAAACTTAGGTGCTAAAGTTTAAATGTTTACTGAGTAGAATTTCAAATGGCAGTTTAACATATTATTTTAACCAAAGCTGTAATAGAGAAATATTTTATCTGTTAAAATGTGATCTGATACCTGCTCAGCCTACCCTCACTCTGTAAACAGGAATGAGTATTTGCTGTTGATGTGTAGATTTTTTTTTAAGCACAGAATGGATTAAGAATTAGACTAGAAACAAGACGAGGAAAAAACCCTCAGAGCTGTAATCAAACATCCATTCCAACAGCTGAAACATGTTATTACATCTTTCAGCTGATTTATTGTACCCAAAGAGATTTCATAATCATTTTCAGTATTAAAACAAGGGGAATAGAGGCACATTTCAATAACAATGATTGTTGTTTGGAGAATGCCAATCATGTCTGGGAGTGTTATTTACATCAGACAATATGTAGATATTGTGCCTTCGAGCCTATTCCTGTTCTTTTTTGTTCTGTGACTTACACAAATGAATGTTGAGAAATGTTGACAACAAGGTTCAGTAGCTAAATACAATAACTGGGGTCCTTCTCACTTTCTTTTGGGGAGAGAGAAATCTTTACCGTCTTAAATATTGCAATCTGATACAGAGTTAAACACTGCTATAAACATGGTATGAGCTATCATTGCTGTGAAAGGTGGGGAGAGCCTGAGTCTGTGTACTAATTTTGATTTGTATTCACACATTAGCAACACTTAATTTGAAAACAATTAAAAGGTAGGAATGAGAAAACCAGATGTGGAGCAGTGCAGTGTGTTACAGAGAAGCAAGCGTCAGTTTGTGTTATTTTCTAACATGCAGTTTTATTTTTGCTGGTGTCTGTCACAAATCCTAAAATACCATTACAGAGTTAGCAGATGGTTCCCAAGTATTCATACCTGATAAAGCCTCCTGGGTGATCAAGCACTGAAAAATCAATATATTTTTCAACTTTCAATGGCTAGCTATTCAGTTTCATTACATCTCACTATTCCTCCATGGCTCCTGTGATATGGACACTTACTTCACCATTGCATTAAGCTCTAATCTCCAGGCTGGCTGATACAGGCAGTTAATGAATAGCTGGAGTACCACCTCGCTATGCTTCACAATTCTTCTGATCTCAGTAGGATGTTTCGAGTACTGTGATCTTGGCGTAGTAACACCCCACTTCTTCCCCCTCCTCGATTTCCACATGTGCACAGACACCCCTCTATAGCTGTCACTGCACTAGGTTCCAAATGGAAAATTCAGTAAATATACACTTCAGCAGAAATATTTGCTGTGACTTTTGACTCTTAAATAAATAATATCAGTAAGCCTCAGTAAGTCAGATCCACGCCCCATGGGAGAGCATATGAATCACAATCTTAAATCTATCATTTTCAATAAAGCCACAACTAGAGATAGGTTTTTAAAATGACTTGCACAAGGTATCTACTCTCTCTCACTGACAGTTAAGGCTTTCCTTAAATTGTGCTTTTCTTCCCTCTCTTAATGTAAATGAATATTACAGAAAAGTTATTTGCAATAGATAGCAAAGAATGCATTGACTTAGTGCTTATGGCAGCTCCTAAGTGTAAGTGTTTGGCAGAGCTTTTGGCCTTGATTGAAGCTAGACTTCTGGCATGGGACATATCTTTGCAGGACTTTGCAGGAGAGAATAAAGCCCTTCGGAGGGCAAGGATACCCTCAGAAATGGGGGTATCCTGTATATTTTAATTTTCTGTTAACACATGAAGCGCTGTTGAATCTTGCCCTTACAGTTCTATTGGAGGTCACAGTTGTGGTTTTGCAGTCGTTGCTTAAAACACATAAGGCAAAGTTGCAGAATAGACTTTATTCTGCACGCGCCCATGCCCCACAAGGTTGGCAAGCCAGGGCGCCCAGAAAACGCATTCAGTCTGGTTAAAGCATGTCTTAAATTTCCAACCTAGTCTTCTATCCAGGCCAAGGTGTGGGAGATGACAACATCTTTGTAGAAAGGGAGGCCTGAGCGCTGGCAGCATGAGTGGAGGCGGTGGGTGCTTGTGCCCCAGACGTGTCCGCAGGAGGTTGGCCCTGGTGAAAAGGGGTCCGTGAGGCAGCAGCGCCTGCCTGGCAGTGCTGGGGGCTCAGTGTGGTTGTGGGCTTCCCCGTGCTGCCCTCCTATAAGCGTTGCAGCTCTGTGCGTAGCAAGCTAGCTCCCGTCCAGCACAATGCCGTGCGTGCTGCCTCGGCAGCCTGAGCCCCCGCTGCCGTGCCCGCAAGCTTGCTCGGTGCTGGGAACCGGTCGCTGAAGTAATGATGCAGCCTTGTCCACCGGGGTCCTTTCCACGCTCGGGCAGCCCGTGTTCAGCCTGTGCTGCCTAAACACAGGAACCAAATAACTGGAGAGAAATGGCACCGTGTCGTCTGCAGGCAGTTTTATTAGCAGCCGAAGCGTGCGGTTGTGCCGCCCGGGACCCCAGACCATGCCGGAGCCCTTTTATTACCTGCTCTGTGGCTGGATTTATGCTGGTGCAAGTCCTGGCAAAAAAAGCTTTTGTACAGTGATTAATTGACCTTAACGAGTTTAAGGATGCTTATTTGCACACAGTTATGAAGTGTTGCAATATGTCACAAATGAGAGCAGCTTCTATTATAAACATAATGGCATAAACAGTGAAAGCTGGTTATATTTCCTTAAAAGTTCATTGCAGGGAAATGGGGAAGCTTGAGAAGCTAAACAAATCCCGGCAATAATGGAAATGTAGCATGAAATTACTTCTGTAAACAACAGCCATTCATTATTTGAACATTTTTCATAAGAGAGTAAGCAGACGAGCGTAGATGTTAAGGGGTGTGTGTGGCGGTGGGGGGGAGGTGGACAAGAGGGAGGCTATGAATTTCCCAAGAAATTTTGCAGGGCCCTGCAGACAGACTTACATCTGTTGAAAAAAATAAATATGTAAAACCCTGATTGATCCCTGAATATTAACAATCGATGCCATTTTCTTCATTAACTTGCGAGCGGAGCACAAAGAAAGGTATATTTGATTTAAGGGGAGAAGAAGGGAGCACTATTTAATGTTGATTTGGTGTAGTGAATAACCCCAGAGAGAAATGTAAATACCAGGCTGCACTAACATGACAGCACACTAATCATATTTACAAACTATATTAAATCTGTCCATTGTGCTTGCCCGGCCGCGGATTGGCTCCGTCGTAATTGTCATTGTAACCGGGGCTGGCTTATGGGAGAATTTAACTGCAGTGATATAAGGTGAGTGCTAGTCTTATTATTACTTTATTATTACCCGGTTTATGTTTATTAAAACAATTTGTCATGCAGAACAGGAATGGGAGAATGGGAACATTAAATCGTGCTGTACTCAACCTGAAGAAATGAGTTACAATAAAATTAATGGCAGGCAGGCCGCAGCTGACACTTGTAGCCGTGTGGAGCAGCTACACACTGGTTCGTTTCATTTGCTGATCGTTTCTTGTTAGGGTCACGCCATTAAACTTACATATTGAGAACTACTGAAAATCTGAAGCAATGAAGGTAAAGTTTATGAAGCAAAAGTGGCTTTTTTTTTTGCTTCTGCTAATGCATTCCTTTCAATTATTACCAAAATCAGGAATGCAGATTGAAAGTTTAAATCATACTGAGTTATTAAGGACGTGTGTTGGAGTGAATGTCCTTCAATTTTACAGAGGCTTAGAGAGCTGAGAAAGAGCTGAGTTTAGGCTAAAGTGAGACCATTCTCTAAAGGCTTTGAGCAAAGAGAACAGCGAGAATAGTGGTCATGAAAGGTCTCATAACAAGTTTAATAAAAGCTGCTTTATTTTCTTTCCCTGAAACTCAAGGGGTCCTTATTTGATATCTTCAAATTTATTTCAGCCCAAATCTTCATTATTTTAAAGCAGAGGCAGGAGGCAATGACCATGGGAATAGCATTGAGCCTCTTGGAATTCAGCAAAGAGGCACAGTGACATAACCCCCTCTCGTGACACAATTACGGAAGAAATTAAAAGTGTCAGGCTCTATGTGCTTTAGCTGCATAGAAGAAATCTGGCCTCCTGATGAAACATCTTTGTACATGAAAAAGTAATACCCTGCCCTTGTTTCCCATTATACAACAATGTTAAGGAGTCTTCTGGGGTGATTATTAGGGATTTGGTGAAGCACAATAAATGCTGGAGATTAAATCTGAGCACTAGCAATTAGTACTGGGGGAGGGAGAGTGCTTTTTTCTTTCTTTCTTTTTGAAAGTATTTATTAATGAAGCTATTTAAAGCAATCCAAGCTAACTGCTGAAGTTAGGATATGTGAACCTTTCATTTTGTTTCTAGCAGTTTTATACTTGTATAAATCCCACAAAGTCCATGGGGTTATTCCTCATTTATACCAGTGTGAGGAAGTAGAAGATCAGGCTGTCTCTGTGGGATTTTCTTTTCTTTTTTCCTTTCTTAAACTAAGGTAGTTTCCTAAGTCTTGGAGAAAGCCTTTGGGGCACAGGAGGAGGGATTTAGCTGTATGTTCTCTACCTATATCCCCAGTCTCAAGACCATGACCAAATGTTGAAGAGCTCAGCATCCAGTTGCTTCAGCTGAATACTGGAATGAGAGCTGAACTCTGGAAAATCCAGTTTGATGAAGGGAGGGAAGACTGTTATAAGATCTTGTTTTAGCAGAACTTTTCCCCCTTCGGGTTACCCAGTGAGGTGACTGGCAGATGTTTCTCTTGGAGAAGTAATTTCACATCCTTTCAGTCTCAATGGTGAAGCCACTGTGAATTCCAAAGGCCACTCCAGCAAACCAGAGAGAAACCCATTAAAAATGATTTTCCTGTCCTTACTTGTACCCTTTTAAAAGCCAATTACTCCCATGAAATAATGGCCCCTTCACTGAAAGTTTTCTTGGCAGGTTTTTGTCTCCAGGTTTATTTTCCCTGACAGGGTCTAATGCAACGTGTGTAATGAATGGCACAGCTCCTCCTGGGCTGAGTCATGGAGCTGCCGGGCGCTGTGCGCTGCTTCATGCCCACCTTTTGGAGGCAGAGCTTCAGGTATATGTGAGAGGAAGCTATTTTAAGCATATAGGGAAAGCAGTGAGGGAATGCTTCTTTCTGGAAGAGCAGGCTCTGTGGTTGGTAGGTCTCCACTGGAGGACGAAAAGATGTTGTGAGGGATGACTGGGGTTTTGGGTGGTGTAAGGCTGGGCTGCTGGCTGCCAGCGTGTGGTGCAAACAGAGCAGGCAGCTGTATTCGTGTATTTCTGGCCTTTGGTACTTTTGTATGCCCTCTTTTGCATTTATTTAAAAGAAAAAACATTTTCGTAAAATGTATTGACCTCCATAGCTTGCTAAATAGACTCCTAATTGTTACAGTAGAGCTCTGACCCAGCCTTTTTAAAAGAAGCTTTTTAATGTAATCTTACATTTTTTTGTAACGCTCGTTAGACTGGAGGGGAACCTGTTAATCCTTTTTCCCTTATATGTTTAACTCACAGACTCCAAGTAAAGTGCACGCTGTAAGTGTCTTGCTGAATTGCAGTCCTTAATATTTGTGCAAACATCCCTTTGACATGAAGGACAAGGATAGAGTATTGAGTTTTGAGTCATATTTATCACTAGGATTATTAATAATAATAACGTTTGGCATTTTTATAGCACTTTACATTTTCAAAATGCTGCATAAACATTAACTAAATGGTAGTTAAGTGTGCATAAATGATATTCAGAGCCATTACCCTCTACCATGCTAATGCAGTCACTGTAGGTCTGCCCTGAAATGTATGTACTACTGCTTGTGGAAAATCTTTACTGCTCATGGGAGGTATCAGCTTTCCTGGAAGAACCAGACTGACCATTTTTCATTTTGCTTCACATGCACCCAAAGGCTTTTGTCCATATTATGGATTAATGGTCTGCAAAATTTCAGTTTATTGGCGAAAAAGAAGTTGTTGATTTTACTTACAGGAGCATAAAAACAAATGAAAACAAAGGACTGGGAAACCAAAACACTTTTTTTTTTAAGTCACACTTTAGTTTGAGTCTTACCATGGTTGTGTGTGTTGTGTTCTGCTTCCAGGGTGTGCCAGAGCACCCTTGCAGCAGCAGTGTCTGCACCCAAAGGCTGGGTGCTCCTGTGCCCAGGCGACCTGTCTGACCCTTCCAGAGCCCTGGGGTGCGCACTCGGTCTGGGCGCTGAACACAGTGCTTGCTACTCAATGTCCCTTGCACAGGCACTGCAGAAGGGGCCTTTTATGACCTGTTTTTTTCCACTAACATGAAGGTTGTCACTCTTGGCTCTGAAAATATCGTTATTTGCTTTATGTTTGTCTCCCACAATCAGTTTGCAACATGCTTTTTGGTAGCCATGCTAGCTTATGTTGCAGTAATGCTTCTGTTCTCTTGCTTTAATGCCTTTCTGCTATTTCAGTAAAATAAGGAGTGTAGAAGACTTGGGAAGTGTCTTGCATCCCTGTCAGGAGCCACGGCAAGTTTGTACCTGAAGACCATTTACTGTACTGCCCACCAAAGAGGAGGGCAAATCCAGGGAAATGCTGCCTAGCACCTTTTTGTGCTGGGCTGCATCAACGTGATCCAGGAGGAAAAGAGCAATTCCATTGTTTCTTAATTCAAAGTTTTAAGATCCTCTGCCTTTGACCTTGTTCTTTAGCTGAACACATAAAAGCAAAATGGCTTGCTACTTTAATCTGACTTCATGCCATTGCCCTCTGATGAGAGCGAATCCTCCTGGTGCTCCTGATTTGTCACTGAAGCGAAGGGAAGGGCTGAGCACACTGCTTGCTCCTCTCTTCTGCAGTGAGTCTACCTTGACAAAGTTCCTCTTGCTGTCTTTAGTTCTCCCCCTGGAGCCTCTGGCACATCAGGACAAGAGGGATCCAAGTCCCACAGCTTCATTTTGGACCTGTTAACTGTAACTACTGATGTCGTTTACAAGGATAAACCCTTAAAGCTGGGCCAAGGTAGACAAAGAAAGAACACTGGAGTAATTCCCTTTGGACAGCAGAGATTGGTGTTCAAGTTATTGAAAATCTGTGTAACTCATTTTCTCTTTTGTCATACTTAAAAAATCCATGAAGTTTGGCTGAGTGCAAACAATAAGCTTTTATTGTTGCTGCCCTTCTTCATAAATGTGTAATCTTCTGGGACCATCAGAAAAGCTTTGGTACAACAAATTAAAAGTCTCTAAACTTTCCCGTGTCTCCTCGGACATTTTGCAGACCTGCAAGTATGAAGCAGTAATCAATACGCTGCTGCGCTCGTGCTCAGAGGCAGCCTGGCAGCTCCGGGCGGGCGAGCACAGTGCTGTGGCGCGGGCAGGAGGCCGCGGCAGAGCGGGGCTGTGCGCTGGTGCTGGCGAAGGAGGGCTGCTGCCCTCGCAAGCCGCAGGCGCTGCCAGGGGCAGCTGGCTCCGCTGACTCTCAAGGTCTGCAGATGCGCTTCCTGTCCCGCTAACTCCTGTCTTGTGGAGGCGGTTATTTCTGGGATATGCTGGAGCTCTGGGTTATTTCTCCTGCTCTTGTGTTCCTTTCACTTGTGTCTGCATATGCACATTTTCCTACCAGGCCAATTAGGTCTAGCCGATATATAGCTCAGTAAGGTAATCTACTTACTGTAGCTTAGCATACCCGTTATTCCATCGCTGGGAGAACTCTGAGAGTCGTCTTTGCGGTAAGGCACGTGGCTTTCACTTCCAGCACGTAAGCTCTTTCATACCTTGGCAGTGGAACAGTCTTGGCAATGTCAAAACTTTAGCAAAGGGTGTTCATCATGGGCCTGGGAGGTAAAAAATTAAGATACTATTTTCTTATGTCATCTTATGTTCACTGAGTAAACACTTGCACTTTCTTCCCAGTGTGGTTACTGTTATGCTCTAGTTACTGAGTCAAAAAATGCCCTTGTAGCCCGCAGAGAAGAGAAGCCGACGATGCAGCAGTGGGCGAGGCGGCTGCTGCTCAGCCTGGGTGCACCATGGGGGTGGCTGGCGCTGCTGCCACGGGGTGCTCCTCAGGGGTGGCTGTCGGAGGCCTGGCCCTGCCGCGTGCTTGTCCAGGGCAGAGCGAGAGCAGGGTGGGCTCCACCTTACGGGCCAAAAGGCTTAGGGAGCTGCTGGAGGAGAGGAGGGAAGTTTTGCCCTCCAGAAACTTAGCTTAGGTTCAACTCCATTTATACCTCCTGCTTATTTTTATTATAAAGAGTGCTATTCTTGCTAGCTTGGCCTGGTGCACAGCCCATTTACATCAACATTAAATCTTCCCAGTGACCCAGTGGCCTTTGCATCAGACCCGTAGTCTCCTTATCTTCTTCCATATTACTGGCACATCTTTACCTTAGGGCTTGATTTCTGTGGGGCTCTTTAGGTCAAGCTCTCTTTCATTGATGTGCTCAGGCTTAAATTGATTCAGAGAGAAACTGACTGTTCTTCTAAAGAAGTGGTCATTTTTCTTAAGAGGCTTCTATTTTTAGCTAAAACTCCTTGAGCCAGCAGGCAGTGTTGGTGTCTAGCTGTCGGGAGTTACGATGTGCTTGATGTCAAAACTGGCTTTGGTGCACACCATGTTGGCAGCTGCACCAGGATCCCCCGTTTCCTCCTCAGCAGACCCGCAATGAGACAACACAGCCTGTGTTTTTCTGAGTAAAAGCTTAAGTATCATAACAGGATATTTTTAGCTGAGGAGATACTTAATTATGTTGCCTGTCTTCCTGAAAAACTTTGTGTGTCTTTTTTTTTTTGCAAGAGAGACTTTAATGTTTGAATAACAAAATTAGGACGTTTGTATTAAAAGTTCCTTGTATAATTAGAAGATTGGAAAACTACTTCAGCATCTTCCAAGGGTGAGAAGAGGCAGCCGCAGAAGACCTAGGAGAGGCCCTGGCTTGGGAAGCAGCTTCCTTTTGGTGGAGGTACTTGCAGGCTGAGCATTGCTGCCCACAGACAAAATAAGCATTTGCTTCTCAAGGGCTGCTCCAGTTAGAGTGAAGAAACTGGGCAACTCACTGCACTTTGCAAAGTTGCAGTTCACAGCAGTTTTTATGGAAGCTAACAGTGTCTCTGAGTTCGGGGAGGGTTAAACACCTGCACTCACAATTATGTTAAAAGCTGTGATGTCTGTTCTTCAGGGAAAACCCAGTGGACATGGGTGGGAGCTAAAGAGTAAGTCCTCCCCCCCAACAAGGTGTTTATTCTGTAATTGGCCACAGAAGCATTTTGGGTACATTACTTACCAACTTGTCTCTATTGATAGAGACAAGATACCTTATCCTCCAGGTGACAGCTCCTTTATTTTTTAATGACTTCTTCTATTAACATAAAAAAAGAAGCAGTAAAGACAGAACAGTAAGGTGGACAGACAGTAGTGATGGTGACAAATTTCTGTCAATAACTGACCTATTTGCTGGGTGGAGTCATAGTACAAAATGCCTGTATGATACCGATGCAATTAGACTTCTTTCTTGGGCACTGCCATCACTTGATTATTCTATGAGAAATTTCGGAAATAGAGTTGCTTTATGAGCCCAACTTCTATGAAGATAAATTTCCAAAAGCAAAAATGTGGATTTAAATTATTCGTATTCATGTGAGCGTGGGAGAGATTGTTGGAATCACTGCAGCAAGTTATGGATGATGCATGAAATGAAAAAATCCCTGCCCAGTGCACAAGGAATACAAAGAGGGTTATGCAGCCAGCACTGTGCCGCACTGTGCTACGGGATGTGTGCTCTGGTGAGAGGTATGTGTATTTTTAAGAAGCACCCAGCCATCAGCTCATGTGGAAAAGTTGAAATGTGGAAAATGACAGAATGAGGGAAAACAAATACAAGACAAGGAGAAGAAAATTTACCTGGGGAAACATGATCACCTCCACAACAGTCAGTGAGTGCCAGTGCTTCATTTGCTTAAAGCCTCAAACTGGCCACATAAAACAGGGACCACTCAGCAGAAAAAGCTTCTTGGAAGAATTACCTACATGTGTGTAGAATTACCTGCATATATATATATATATATATATATATATATCATTGCAGTCTTTTAGATTTGAATATTGAGCTTGCTTGTCTTTATTTAAATATAATTGTACTCTTATCTTAAATAGGTGATATCTACAAGCACTAAATAATATCTAGCTTTATCTCCCAACAAGGTTCAGATGAAATGTCTCCTCTAAGTCTCCAGTGAGACATGGATTTTTGGCTGAATACTAGAATCTGGCTCAGTGTGATGTGGAATCTCTGTTAAACATTTTATGAAATCCCTTCAAATCTATTGCATGTTGTTTAATTGTTAATTTTTTACACTTGTTTAAAACACTTCTATTTTCTGATTCAGAAGGCTCCCATATGGAAATTCCCATCTTTGTGTGTTACTCTATAGGACATATTACTGTGTGGCCATCATGACATCAGATGTGCTGATTTGGGATGTGCTTTACTTTGGTGCCAGTCCCTCCCCATTTCGTAAGGGCTGAGCGCTGCCTTCATCCCATGGGGCCCTTGGCTGGGCGCAGGAGCACAACTGCTCCAGTCCCACTGCAAAACAAGCTGGGTTTCCTCACACAGAACAGGACTGATCTCATTTGTGTTTTGTTGGGTGTTAGCAGACATATCACCCTCATCTCCCAGATTTCTTAGTATTTTGAGCTAGAGGACTAAACTGAGATTTTAATGAGCATCAAAAACATAGTAACTGTTAGAGACCAGAGAGCATTTTTAGAGTTAGGCCGAAGTTTGCAAACAGTGAATACATCAAGCAGCTCTTGGTTATATTGGTAGTTAGCTGTGACCCATTCTCTTACTGTTGATGTTTTCTTTTTGGGGAAAAAAAAAAGACAGGTTTTACTAATTCTGTAAACATCCAGGCCAATTTCATCAACTTTGCTTTGAACTGTCTTTTATATCAAAGTCCGTCTGTTCAAGTTTTATATCTCCATGGATCAAGTACATTTCTCTGGTTAATAGTGTCATCTTGCAATTGGTTTTATAGCCTGCTCTGGGACAGCATGTAATATCATGGTCATATTAGCCCATATAAAATGTTTCTGCATCTGCTGCAACAAGGGAGGCAGAGCTCTAGGTCAAAAGCAGCATCTCCTCCCTGCTGCATAGGGATCTACCTAATTTGCCAGCTTTAGACTTCTGTGTTTCAGCTGATGCTGCACATCTCGTTCATCTGACATTTCATGATGCTGTTTTCTAGCGGTCTCTCCCCCACTTTATTCTCCCACACGAGCATGTCCCCCACCCAAGGACATGCGTGCGTCGTGGATGCAGAGGTGCGCGTCACCTCCGCTAGTCCTCGGAGCACGTAGCCCTGAACACTTGCCTGGTTTGTATCCAGACCTGGCTAATTCTGGGCTTTGCTTTGCCTCTGAAAGATCAGTTCAGGTAGGCCCCCATGCAGAGGTGTTTGTAGTTGCTGCGCGGGTATCCAGCTGGGTCCCTGCCCTGCTCACCTGCTCTGCACTGCAGCAGTGGCCCTGTCCTCCCAGCCGCACCTCCCGCTGTAGTGCCTTTTTATTTGCTAATGGCTCGTACGTGCCAGTAGGAACCCTGTGAGAGTAGATATTCCTGGAAGTGGTTTGGACTTTATCAGGTATACACAGCCAGGGTGCAGTGGCACTGTGGCTGCTGCATTTTGTCACCCGGGAGCATTTCTTCACACAGGCCCCTTCTTAAAGCTACTTTATGCAGCAGAGGGGCGGGCCCAGCATTAACGCTGACATACAACCACATCTGCTACCTCTGTCCTTCCACACGTCTGTGCTGGTCGTGGCATGCTGGAGTCATCTTGGTCCCTCCTAAAAATGGACTTCTGTAGATATTGCAGCTATACCATATAACTACTGCTTTGAAAAGGAGAGGATTGTCAGCTGGAATTATTCTGAATCTGCTTTATGCAGGAGATTACCCATACCTCTACCCACAGGCGTGTGTCTCTGCAAGGTTTGCACTGGCGCCAAGTGTTGGAGCTCTTGAGGATTAGTTAGGAGGAGAACTGTTTCATTGCAATTAATTTTATAGGCCTGTGAAAACTCAATCCATGAAACAGTTAATTAGAAAGTCTCCAATTACCAACTGAATTTATTTTGCAGAAAGTTACATTTGTTCTTTTTAGTGAGAGCAAAAAAAATAAGCAATTCAAATCATTTTGAAGTTCTATTCCTTCATTCATTAGGAAAGTTAGCTTGTGAAATCCTAATTAAAAAGAACATTTTGTGTTAATGAAAATGTTCTAATTTTTTACCTTATTACTTTATTGTTTTTTTTTCCAGAGCATTCGGCAAGAAGAGGGCTCCATAACAGCTTTGGTCATGTTTATATTCTTTGATTGCAAAATTTGTGAGACAAAAGAGAGCAAAACTCATTCTGTGGTGCCCTCCAGTTAACTGCTCAGTTGAAAAATGACCTTCATAACTAAATCCCTTGCCTTTTCATCGATAGCAAGGAGTTACAACTCTAACCTACAGTTGAGGAGGTAGCTTCAGTCTGGTAAACCATCAGAAATTGCATGAGCACCCCGTGGAGTGTAGATATTTATAGATATCTAAGAGGACTACAGATAACAATAATTTGAATCTGAATTCTGAAGTAGCCTACGGCTTTTCTGCTGGCTTTCAAGTCCAGCATCCACTTGCATGACATTTAGTCATTAAAAGCTGAAGTTTGTTTCGGTACCTAATAATTCTGCATCAGACACAACAATATTGTGAGCCAGAGATCACAAGAGGTACTTAGCGGTTCTCATTGTGGTAGAGCACCTAGAAAGATAGGGTTTTTTGAATGTTTTAAAAATAGCTGTACTATATATGAGGTTATGTTAACTGTGAAACACATTCATTGATGTGGTCTTAAGATTCTGTGCAGCACCTCTGCTGGTGTAAATCAGTGTGACTGTAAGTCAGCGGTGCTGTGCTCAGATATGTTCGCAGAGAATCTGACCTTAAGGAATTTTGCACTGTTGCTTTTACTGTTTGCATTTGCCACTAATTCAGCTCCAACAGGGTGGCTTTTAACATTCAGAGTCTCTCCATAGGCAGAAATTGCTCTAAAAATCTTTTCTTTTTCTTTTTCTTTTTTTCAGAAATACTGATCAGGGGCATAAAAATATTCTGGACTTACTCCAAGCACTCAAAAAATATTTAGTAAAGTATCCTGAAATCTTAGAAATGCATGGGTTGGAAGGGATGCCAAAAGTCATGCAGTCCTAGCTTGTACTCAAAGCAGGTCTGGTTCAACCAGGTTGCTCAGGGCAGTGTCCACTGGGCTTTTAGATGTCTAGAAGAATGGAAAGTCAACAGGCTGTCTGAGCAGTTTGCTCTAATATTTGACCAGCCTTATAGAGAAAAAGCTTTTTCTAAGTGGATTGTTGTAACTTGCTGTGACTTGTGTCCATTCTCTCTTGTCATCATCGCTGTGCACTACCAGGAAGAGTTTGATACCATCATCTTTGTCCCTCCTTATTTCCTAGCTGTAGATTGCATTAAGATCTCTCCTTCACTTGCTCTTCTTTAGATGGAACATACCTTTTTTTTTTTCAGTAGGTTCTCAAGTGTCATCTTGTCCAGCTCCGTGGTCATCTTGGTGGCTTCTGGAGGACTCACTCCAGTGGGTCAGGGTCTTTCTTTTTTGCACTGTGGAGCTAAAAAGAGGATAAGCTAATATTTAAAGTGAGTATCTTTTGGCCATGCTTTCTGCTTATTGTTTAGTTTTCCTAGTCCTTTAGCAGTAGACTTTCATTGACACAAGTGTGTGTAAAAACTAAGTGCTGAACTAATACAGAGAAACGTCCAAACCGTACATGCATATCAAATTGTAGGTCAGAGCAATACTGTCGTATGTGCAGCTCTTCTCAGCTAACGTACCCAGATCAAATTTCAGATACGAAGTGTCAGGAAAGCACTGGAGACCCTTCAGACATCAACCTATACAGAGAAAAAATTACACTGTAATCCTGAGACTCATTTAAAGTAATGATCGAATCTAAGGACATGGCAATCTGTATGCAGACACTCCACAAGCAGAAAAAGAAGTTGAATTCATCAGGTGAATTATTTGCTGCCAATTATTCTCTCAGCTCTAATATCTGGTTTTAAATATTTAGTTAGATCCAGTTTCAACCTAGAATTTCAGTTTTCATTTAACATCATAAGTGACTGTCTACATTCATATATATACAGGCACATTTTATTTTCAGTACATCTCTTCTGAATGTACTTGAATAGTCGTGTGAATTGCCTGCCTCCATTTTGCTAAATTTTGGGATGAGTCTTTTCTCAGTGGATTTTGGTGGTTGTCTGAATACCTCTTTGATCTGAAAGTGACCCTGCCTTGTTGAAATGTGGACTTGGCTAACTCCATGGCAGGACTCTTGGAGAATTACAAGATGGCTGTAAAGATGCACTAACCCTTTTCAGGACCTAAATTAAGCCTTAAATCAAAGCTAACTAGAATGCCACCAAAGCTTTTCCATTAAGACTAGCTTACACACCCTTGCACTGTGATGCACAGAAAACACCATAAATTTGGGGCCTATACTGAAACCCTGAAGCTCTGTCTTTTCTTTCAAAGTTTGTGAAATGCCTCTTCACTACCAGTGAGCAATGCAGTATTTGTGTGAATTGGTTTTTGAGTGTGAAGGCAGTTGCTGACCTAGAAGGCCATTGACACTAGACAATTATCACCAGAGGCCGAATCTCAGCTCTGGTCCATCATTTTAGTTATCGGTGTTCAGGAAGGGCTCTGTCACCATTTTAAGGCAACAGAAGTTGCAGGCATTCAAGAGATCACTTCCTGTTAGATGGAGTTTTTCTTTATAAATGATGCACATAGAGCATTACAGCTTCATAACAGGCGGTCACTGGCTGTTTCTTTATATAACATGTTGTATGTGTAAAGCAAGGAATTTTGTGCTTTGTAAACCAAGCATATGGAAAAAAATCTCTTTTTTTTTTTTTTCTTATCTAGTCTGCTGCAAAGGTAGTGGTGGGAGCTACGCAGACAATGAAATAAGACATCTCTTTCTCTTGAAAATGGGGCTTCCTTGATCATAGATGAGTGCTTGGAAAGTGTGTGAAAACAGGGGCATTACAGCTATTAGCAAACAGGGGCACTGCGCACGTGAACATTGGCACCCAGCTCCAGTGGCCAATCACAAGGATACTGGCCAGGACCCTGAAGGGATTCCAAGCTGGGGTGTGTGGAGTAGAAAGGGTGATTCAGCAGCAAGGCCCTGGAAAGATGTGGGGACAGGCAGGGCAGCTGCCCTCCGCTCCCTCTCCTCAGAGGACAGGAGAGCCATGCTCCTTCAGGAACGTGCTTATCGATAGCTACCTGAGAGAAGTGCTGCCGCAGTTCCCTGGAGCTCCGTGCACTCCTGCTCAGGAAATTCGGGCATTATCCCATTGCTGTGAAATATCGTGATGAAATAGCTTACTATACTGCTAGTGTTTGCCTTCAAAGCTAGGGCAGGAGAGAAAAAGAATTGCTAACGCTCCAAGGAACAGCTTGTCAGCTTGAGGGCTTGCTATGTGCCAGCTGGATTCAAGTTCAAGGCTGGATTTGATCCACTAATGAAACATCACCCTCCAACGGCTACTGGCTGAAGGTGGCAGACCTCTGGAGACCTAGAGCATTGACTGGAAAGTTGACTCTCTCTTTACCATATGCTCATGTATATGTCAGTTAGGAAAATGCATCAGATTTCCAAATTTTCAATTAAAAGCATCCTTAGGAGAAGGATTGGCAAAAAAACAGGCTCTAGGGGTTTAATCCTGCCTTCGCTTTGCTGAGACCAACATTTTTGTCCCCTGTGGTTCTTGCACTTAGTAGAAGGTTTAAGGGTAGAAGAATGTGACATCTTAATAAAAAAACTGACTGAATCTGTGAATCTTTTGAAAAGTCTTAGGTCAGCTGCTGTGTGATGACAGTCCTGAGCTGAAGCAGACAACATACTTCTGGTTTTCCACTGAAGAGACATAGTTCAAAATCCATTATTCTGTCTACAAAGTAGATAGAACAGGGCCTCAGCAGCAGTCTGGCTTCTGCCCTGGGGAATAGTTATTCCCAGGAATCCCTGTGGCCGTAAGAGCACACTTCAGGTAGGCTTGAGGATGTCTTACACATCTGATTTGCAACTGGAACTTCCCACACCTAGTACTTCACTCTCTACTCACATAGATATTTAAATAATTATTTTTTAGAAAAATTGGAAAGCTCTATCAATTCCCTCCATCAGAACCTATTCTGTTAGCTGAGCATCTTTCTGCCATTATAGCAGGTTTTCACTACTTCATTAGCATTCATTTTCTTCAGACATATGACACTACCCACTGGAAATTCAGGCACCTGGGAACATAAAGCTAAAAACTGAGATTTGCTTCAGTGCTTGCCAGCCCACAGAATTATATTACCTTGCCTACCTTTACCTAAATCACAGAGAAATGACAAACCTTTTGATGCATGTAAAAAACACCCTGAAACAGAGTTAAACTGCAAGCTTGACTGATGCAAACTGACATCAAGCATCACAATGGCACACATCAGAGACAGATGTTTTTCTCTAACTTCAGTTTGGTTCCAGTTTTGCAAAGTGCACTACTGATTTGTTAAACTTGCTGCTTGTAAGAAAAGATTTGGGTCTGGAGTTCAAACCCAAATCTCCGTGAGTAATTGGCGAGTTGATGGTATTATTCTCACAGGTGGAAATGGGTAATGCAAATTTAAGGAGCAGCACATCTGTTCTTTGAGCTAATCGGATATGAGCTCTACAGCAGTGACCACATTAACAATCTCAGTGTCGTAAGTGGAGGGACACAAATCAACAGCACTGTGGATGCTAATGTAACTTGAATTCTCAGGACCAGAGACCCACTTGCCAGATTCTGCCACCTGAAAGTCAGATACAGGATGAGGGGCTTCACCATCGGAAGGACTGGGGCAGAGGCAGTTGCAGCCTCACTTCCAGGGAGCTTGGAAAGCTTGGAGTGTTTTGTTAGAAGCCGATGTAGCAACACTGAGATGTATTAATATAGCTAACTGTATCAGATGGTGTTGCTTCCCATGCAAGACCTCCCTGAGAGGAGGTCATGGTACTGAGCAAGTCATATTTTAGAGGTGAATCACATGATTTATTTTTGTTCGTGTTGCTGGACAAGAAAGCAATTTTGAGGTTTCATTGTGCTAAGAATCATCCGAACACGTAAGGCATGAAAGTCCTGATCCACCAGATCTCATTACTTAAGGAGGCAAGTGAGGAGAAGAAACACATCGTCATGATTCACAGTAACTCTCTTACTAGCAAGGTTGAGAACTACCTAGATGGGACGATGTCCTGTCCCTGAAACCATCCTGCTTCTTTTGGTTCATATATATGTAGTTATCACTCATGAGCTGTTGTTGACTGCTGCTAACAAACCTGTAATTGGTTATCTAAAGAGTACTGCATCTGTTGGAACTCTATGCACAATGTATTAGAAGTACACACACATACAGAGCTCTATGGCAGCATATAAATATAGTGTTTTAATTTTCCATGTTTGCATTTTCTTTAGTCCATAGTTCATTGCATATACTTTTCTCAAAGTATATCTACAAAAAAAACAATGAAAATTAGGTCTTGCTGAGTGGTCAATATGCTTTATCAGTTGCAAAGTAATATATCTCTCCCTAAATGAATGATGCAGTGCTAGGAATTTGGGGAAAAGCTCTTACAAACTAATGACAGCAGTTTCTCATGTGCATTCAGAAACCTACCCAGGTTCAGGGGTAGAAAATCTGACCTAATATCAAAAAAAGTGTTTTTGTTTTGGTTTGTTTTTTGTAGTGAAGCTCAGTAAGGGCCTTGACTTTAGTTCATAGGCACTAAGAAATGCCAAGTAATTCCTCCTTAAAATTCAGAAAAATGTAATTTTTTTAGCTTTCAAAATTATTGTTTTTCTTTTTGCTGCTGGCCTAAATGTCCATCTGAACGATTTTTTTTCATGTTCACAGAGGGGATGGCAGCTCCTATGAGCCCCACTTCAGGGCCCCATAGTAGAAAACGATGTGTTCAGTTGAGCTCCACCAATGGCTGCCCAGCACCTCCTACAGAGCCCTCAAAGTTTAGCAAAACGCTGGGGATACTGATGGATTCATTGGCTGGGGCTGTGCTTAGCCTTCTGGCAGAAATCTGAGCTCATATCCTGCTTAGTTTTGCATGGTCCATTGAAGGAAAAAATATCCTTGTGTTCTTTACTCTTAATTGCATCCTATCAGAAGGCCAGCATTTTATTCTGCAGATGTTCCAAGTATCCTTTATTGTATGCAAATGTATCAGTATCTTGTTCAGGTAAGTAGTCCTAAGACCAGCGGACCCAGTGGATTGAACTTAATTGGCGTTAGAACTCCTCATTCAGGAGAATACATCAGACACATTTAAATCTATTGCTATTCAGAAAGGCAGAAACATTTCAGCAAGTGATAAAATGAAACATGTTCTCCTATAACAAGAAGCTCTTTCCTGAACTGGGACTGACAAATTACCTTTTCATGTGTTGTTGTACCCTTGTGTCAAACCTTGAATTTTGCACACAGTGTTACATCATTTTCAGGATAAGAAGATGACTTTTTAATCTCTTTTTAATTCTCTATCTGTAAAATGGCTTTATTAACCTCTAGTTACTAAGCAATATTATATCTGATGTGCTCTGTGGTCCTACTTACTTTCTGTTGCTCTCTGCAAAAGCATGATAACCTCTGCAGGAACTAGGATGTGCTAGACAGACCAATGGAAGACCAATTTTAAATATTAACCTAGCTGCTTTCAGACACCTGTATTTAAATCACTCTGTTTCTGCTGCATTTCTCATAGGGTAGTTCAGACATGGTGTCTGATAACTAAAAAAAAATCAGATGCCTTTATCAATATTTACATCTCCAGAGAATCCCCTCCATGTAGACTGTTACCTGTCCCCAAATCTTAAACAGTACAGCAGAATTTGGATGTCATGGTTGCTCCAGGGAAAGTACTTGATCTGGACACAAGATCTGGCTTAGGAAGCTGTTTAAGTTGTCAGTTACCAGCTGAGATGCTGACCAAAATTTTCTCCCAAGATCTGGCCACTGACAGAGGAGATACTGTGTTAATTGGATTTGTTAATTGGATTTGGTCTATCAGGGCAGTTTTTATGCTCTCAGCAGAAAAGGGAAAAATCAGCCTCTTAGATTTGCAGTTCTTGTTTATCCAGTCCATTGCTGCTTTCTGCGTTTTTTGCTGTCTCTTGGTTTTGTTTCAAAAGAAGGGTAGGGTAATGTTCATAGATACCCAGGAATCTGGAAATCCGGGATCACTCAGAAGGTGTATGATTGTGTGTGGCCTCGGTTCCGTCACCTGGGTGGCAGCCCAGTTCCCTTCTCGTTGATGGGAGTCTTTTCTTGAAAGAAAGAAGCCTAGTTCTTTGGCCTGCTTTGAACAACTAGAGTTATTCCATGGATCTTGAATCCCAGACTGTGCAGGGGTAGTCTTACATTCCTTGCAGTGATCTTCTGAGACTTAATTAATTGAAAGGAGTTAATAGAAAGAAATTTAAATGGAAGGAATGAAGTAAATGTGAATATTATCATTGTGTGATGGAGTCAGTTCAATGTTGAACTAAAAGGATCTGGAATGTATTCATGCTTCTGAAAAAAGTCAAAGAGTTAAAATGACCCAATTCAACATCAACTAATACACTCCAATATGCATTAAAGCAGGTAGATTATTTTTTAAACAGTACTATCCTGCTAAGTGACGCACTTGTGCTCTATGATAGACTGGTTAAAGCTGTAAATGTCATTGTTAAAATGAGTATCTTTAACAGCTAATATCTATTAAAATGAAGCACTTAGGAACCAGAAAAGACAGTTTTTAACTGTTAGGGCCCTAAATTATTTTTGTACAATCAAAATGAGACGCCTAGGGATTAGGTGGCACAGTGGGTTAACACATTAATCTTCCAGGTGGAAGATTTACTACTGTATCTTGCTTAAAAAAAAAAAGTGAGCTGAGACTCATGATCATCCTCATTTTGGTATGGAGTGATCCAAAGGTTTCTGCTGTGCATCCCTTTTGCCAGGGTTGCGTCAGTGCTAACAGCCTGGTAATAAGTCTGCATAAGCAGCGTCAGGCTTTGGACACCAGTAGATGCCACGTCCCGTGCAGGACCAAGGTTAGTTTGCCCAACATTGATTCTGTCTGTCATTTGCCATTAAACCTGGCATTCAAAACCTTTCTGAGCAGATGAGTGTGAGGTGGTAGATACCTGCCTACTTTGTTGTGTCCTGCCAGGGACTGGTTTGCAGGAACATGGCTCTGCAGCTCTTTGCGTGTTGCTCTGCAGAACCAGTGAGTCCAGTCCTCTGCACTGACTTGCCAAAGGAAAAGCTACTCAAACAGGTTCCAAACAGGAAATCCCTGCCACAGAACCATAAAATACATTAATAATTCTCATGCTCATTTTAAAGATGAAATATCCTTTAAATGGTTCCTCTTTCACAGTGAAAGTGAATGTTTTCAGCAAAATGGGACAGAGTAAAGTGGGAGCAACAGAGAGTGCTGTCCATTTTTTCTGGCACGGGAAAGCTGGAGAGCAGACTAGGTCTGGTTATGTCCTCTGCACACATCAGTCCAGGTTTGGTTGCAGAAAGAAGTTTAGCTGCCAGCGCAGCAGTGGGGTTGCCGGCTGTATTTTACAGATGAACACAGAGACGGTGTGTTAGACTGCAATTTAAAGGGAAAAAATAAATTATTTCCCTATATATAAATACCACATAAAATGGTACTTTTAGACACCCCTTGGCAGTATTTGAGAGAACACTGTGTAAGTGGCAGCCTACATCTCCATTTATTTTAAGTGCCCGTTTTAGAATGTCAGAATAAGTTTTCTGGCTAATATAAAATTATTTGTATTTCACATTCTTAATTGATGCTTTTAATTACTCTTCATATACTTTAATGGTTTTTGTACAGAAAACTGCTTTCTGTGCAGTAAGCCAAATCTCCAATCTGCAGCAGAAGTTGCTTAAGTCAGGTTTTCGCCAGACTCTGCGTACCAGCACCACATGCTAAATTATATTGGCACTCTTACAGCAACCAGGGGAATAATCGTGAAGGGAAAGTTTGCTGTAAGGAACTCAAACTAGGAGGAGAAAACAACATCCTTTTAAAAGAAATGTTTGGTATGAACAAATCTTTTTGGTCCATGTCCTACAGTAATGATGTTTAGCCATGTAGTATAATTATTTAAAACACACTTCAAATCCAGCTGTACTTGAGCACGAAAGGGCCCCTCTGCAAGAGTGGGCAAGCGCCCATCCTGCCTCACTGCTACGGTGCGGGGCCCAGAGCTCGGCTGCCTGCCAGCTCTAGCCCCAAGCGGCCGCAGCCCTGTTCAGCGGACCAGTTAAGCAGGTGATGGCCATTTAAATCAGTTTCCCACTGCCTCTGGTAGTTGCTGAATGAGCTCCAGCAGAGGCAGCTCTATTTCCTGGTCCTGCTAACACTGTTCTTGGTGACAATGTCTCCTTAGTCTCCAGCAGGACTGAGCGCTGGTCCCATTGAAGTGTCACAGTCCCAGGTGATGGGCCAACCCTAGTGGAGTGGCTGGGCCAGGCGGAAGTTGAGTGTGTGTGTGACTGACTGATGCCGTCTTCCTTGCCTCTCATCCCTGCTTCTCTGGCGTATGGTGTGTCCTACACCCTCTGCCTCCTGCTGCTCCTCTGCTCCATGACTAGCAGATTCAACATAGTAGGTAAAGGGAGAAGGAGGTTTTCCAGTGTGTGCTATCCAGCTCAGCTAGTGGTGGCCGACGGTAGCAGCGAGCGTGAGGAATGGCGCCTCCAGGGCTCAGGGGTGTGAGGCCCTCTGAGTTGCCTCGGCCCGCACCTCCGGTACTGCTGGAGCTGCCCAAGAGCTGTGGGGCTTGCGGGTCCTCAGCGGTTCTGAACCGCTTGTGGGGGAAGGTTGTGCGGCTCCAGGTCTCGGGGATGAGATTTCCTCTGGGTCTTTGTTTGGACACGTAAATAAAAGTGCCAAGGAACTCGGAAATCAGGAAGTAAAGGGAGGTAACTCTTGGGTTGTTGTTATTATATGTATATAATAATTTTAAAATTACTTTCATTTTTTTTTGTCAAACTTTACTTGCTATTTTGAGTCATTTGTGGTTGGTAATGCTCAATTTTGGAAAATACACAGGTATTTATATGGTTGTGTGGCTTCATTTCAACTGTTTGGGGCACAAAACCCTACCAGCTCAGGCTTTTTCATTACACTGCTATAAACTCGAAATCTTGGCCAGAGCAAATGTACAAGGAAAACAGCTTTTGTTTCTATATTGCAATGCCTAAGTTACTGTCCAATCCAAAGTACAGAAAAATAAACAAGAATGAGATCAGATTTAAGTGCACAATGTGCTTGCAGCTTGGGGTCTCTTTTGTCTGTGCTGCACTTTCATATGTCAAAAGAACGTTCCCCTGCCCGCATGGGGGGCACAGCCAAGCTAGGAACCACAGTGGGGATGCTCTGCTTTCTATCTCTTGCACAGATTTAATAGCGTGTTTGTTCTTTCATTGTTGTGTTTGTTAGTCTAAAATAAAGATAAACTAGACAGAAAGCAGAGTGGCCAGGCGCCACTGCACAATTATAATTAATTCACTGTTAATGTCTGAGACATTGTTGCAGCATACATTGGAATTGCTGGGGCGGGGTGAGATTAGTTTGAGTTAGTCGTGTACTTACTACAGGAGAGTCACATTAAATACACACTCTAATTAGTGTTTTCAAAATGAAGCCCAAAGGGAGTAGAATGACTTACTACTTACGGAAAAGTTGTTCTTCTACTTCCCAAACTGCTGTTGTATTCCCCGCCTCAAAGACAGGGGTCTGAGCACATGCCGAGCCATTGCCTCCTAGTACAGGTATGTGCAGCCCATCATTCATCATCAGCAGGTCTGGCTTTACATGCCAGCTTTGAGACCCAAGGCGCAGCTCTGCTTCATAATGGAAGACCACTCACCCAGCCAAAATGCAATGCTTATTTCCAGTGTGGTCTTCAGAGGCTGCAAAAGCGGAAGGCTTCATTTTGTCAAGAGCAGTAGGATTCAAGAAACCAAAAGGCCAAAGTTCTGCAGTGCTTCAGACAAACTGTAAAATGGAAAGCTGGTCTCTGCACAGACACTTGGAAATAGCCTGAATATACTGAACGTAAAGAAGAGGTCTCAGCTTACATAATACTCTAGCAGCTAGAGGCATGTAGTTCTGCACCTCCAAAAATATTGCTTTTCATCACTTTCCTGCTGCCAATATTTAATATTGAAAATTGTGATCAAATATGTAATGATGCATGCTATTTATTAGACACCTTTTTAATTTGAGCTAAGTTCTTTGGTATATACTGAAGCAGATTTTTCAGTTTGAGCCTCTGATATTGCATATTTCAGCTATGTGTCTGAGGTGCAAAACATCCCCTTTTTAAGTTCAGTCTGAGGCCAACGGAAAGTGTGCCTCTGCTGGCAAGGTTTATCAAAGAGATACTGAGCTGCTTAGTGAGAAGTGATCAACGTGTAATTGAAACTCCTTTAAGCTAATTTTTAGGAGAATTTATAATATGCAAAAATATTCTCATTACAAATCCCTTTTTTCTCTTGTCTTCTTTTATAATCGCCTTTAAGGAATGACCTGACCATCATCAGTAAAGGAGGAAGATTTGGGTTTTAAAGCCAAGCAGAGGTTCCTACAGTTTGGCAGTTTTCTGGGGGATTTTGCCATTAAATGTATTTCATAGTATATCATCATTTATGTGAGGTGACAAAAATCTACATTAAGTTTCTGGTGAAACCTGGCCTGCTGTAGGACACTGTTTGAGTACTTATTAGTACTACATTTTTCATCATGGGCATAACCTGAATATCCTAATTTATGACCATCTGGTCGCCAGACAAGAACAGCCCATATGAGCAAACTGCAGCTTCCCTAGATCAGCAAATACATCCATGCTGTGACTTGGAGATGACAGTGGGGAACTCGGTTAAAAACCTTGAACACCTTGAAGGGACCTCTTGGAAAAAGGGTTGGAGGGGGCTGACATTACCCAGCTCCTTGCACAATGTGCCCAGCAGGGCTAGTCAGCGGAGCTGTTTATTCATTGGTGTTTGCTAATGGTAACTTTCATTTCATTTAGGATTTGATTTGTTTACGAACTAATAAATATGATTTATAAAAAGTGCCTGTGGTTCACTAATTACTGCACATATGGCGTTTTCATTTTGTAAAACTGGCATTTGCTTTCTATTATGATTATGTCTCCGTTCACCAGTGCTAATTAGTTTGATTAGACAGATAACTTTAACCATTATTAGGACTAGATTATGGGAACTTGGAATGCAGGGAAGAAGGGTACATTGCCAGGGAAGATAGGTCAGCAGCACAGAGTTTACTCCCTATTAAAAATTTTAAAATTATATTTTTTTGTCTTGCACATATAAGAACCGAGTGAAGCATTCACATTTAGCTACTTACAGAAATCCAATTAAACACAGTTGTTTAGCATGAATTTGTTAATCAGAGTTAATCTTTCCAATGAATGCATAATTTGGAATCTGTGTCTAAAATGTTCATTTAAGGATAAGCATATTACAAACAAATAATAAAATGAAATTCTGTTCATTGGAATTGACTGTCAATACAGAGAAATAGTGACTGGTCTGTGTTCATTGTCCTGCATGCTGAGGGACAGAAATGAAACTAGACAAGGACTAGGAAATGCCATATGAAAAACAGTGCTGTCTGGGTTGGCCTGTGTATTTTTTTTTCCCAGGAGTCTCTGAAAATTGCTGAATACTGTAGTAGGGATCCATACAGAAAAAGAAGAAAAACTCCTATATATCATGTACTTCCGGAAATAACAGTTATCCAGAACACCAGAAATTCAGTGGTATTTTATTTCTTCAGATGATTTCTCTATCCTTAAATAAAAAATAAATAAAAAATACTTTTTCTTTACCAGTATTCTAGAAATTATGTTAGAGGACTGAGAACCTAGGATGTAAAATAGCAGTAAAATATCAGAGTTCAGGCAGTTGGACACACAATTTGTGGTCTGTCATAAATAGTCGCTGAATAGGGTCAGTTTTGATTCATCCTTGCCCTCAGAAAGGAGAGTAACTGATACGTGAGTTCAGTAGTGGGAGATCCTTGTTTTGTTAAGGTGGCCACGTTTCTGGCTCGGGACTGTCAGGCAAAGTGAGGCCCTATTCAACGGGCTCCAGCCTGGTGGTGCTGATGAGACGATATGATTGTTAGTGCCCCTTTAATTTTTTATCTTTCTCCTCTTTCAAAGCAATTTATAAGGAAGCAGAAACATTCTTTCCCATCTGAAACGAATTGCTGGAATACAGAGAAACTTGTAAAACCCCCTTGAAAGGTAGGTGCGGAGAGATGCCGTAGAGCAGGCGCTGCAGTGCGTGCTTGCCACTCAGCTGTCCTGCAGGACGCTGCTGCCTGCCCTGCCTCTCGCAGGAAACCGAGGCAGCTTCGGTGTCAGGTGGCACATTTCAGCATGTGTATTGTTGGAAACATTGTGCTCCAGGAAAGGTTTCTGACCTGCCATCTCTGTGTCAGGAGACTGTGACCAGGATGGCCGGATTCTGACATGGTTTAAATTGGCAGAGTCCCCTGCTATCAGCACAGTCCCCCCCACTTTTACACCAGCTGAAAATCTGATTGGGGAGGATGAATACTTATGCTGTGCCAGAGAGATTTGAAAAGCTTTTTTTTTTTAATGCAATTGAATAAAGAAAGAGTTGGGATATGCTATGTGCTGATGAACCCAAAGCCAAATATGACCTCTCCTGGACCTTTTATGCATTTAAGTTGAAAAAGGCCATTCTGATGCATTCCACTAGAGCTTAAAATGCTTATATTTCAATTCCAAAGGTCAGGCTCTTGTCACAGGGTACTGTATGGCCCAGCCTTCTTCTGCTGTCCACTGCTGTTGTGTGCCCATGCTTCCTGTAGCCCATAAGCTTGTTTACTTTTTTTCTGGCCAAAGTAAGTGAGAGAGATAATTGAAATGATTTTGAGCTGTGTGTCATTTCTGATTCTGATTATGTCTCCTGTGCTTAGTGAAGCTTTAGTGGCTCCAAACTCTTTAAGTCTCCAGGAAATTTTAGATTACTATGTTAACTATATCTTAATTAATGTATTTATCTTAAATTCCACTCAAGCCTTTTTGAAGTTTTCTCTTATCATTATGTCTATCTCTAATATCATTAAATTAAATCACTTTTCCTTCAACCCTTCTGTTTTATTTTATCTTTTTAGAGTTCTTATACTTTTTTTTGAGAGGCCCAAAGTCAAAGGGAATTATTTCCAAGAAAGCTTCACGCATGTTTAAAACAAATCACCACATCTTTGGTGCCTATAAACACACCCCACTGGAGAAAAGAGAATGAATGTGGCTCTCTATACCCAAATCTGCCTGAAACTCTGTAGCACTGGAGCTATGTTGATAGCTCCATGTTATGTTATTTTAGCTAGTGTTGCTAGTCTAGTCCAAAATAAAAAGGTGGTCAGATGGCTAGTGGGAAAAATAGCTCATGTACATAGGGGTATTCTGTGAAAACCAGTGTAACTGCGATCACAGGCACTGGCAGAGGGCTTAGACTTGGAGCTTTAGGACTCTTCTTTGTCCGTTTCATTTACTTGCTCATCTAAGAGAGAAAAGACTATTCACTCTGTATTTGTAACTATTGAGTAGGACAGGAAGGACTGTTTGTAATGACAATATGTGCCCCAAACTCTGAGAGTAAATATCACTGAATCAGTTGTGTGTTCAGCCCTTGATGTCTCCATCACTGTCGTCTCTGGAAGGAGGTACCCTGCGGTTACTCACTCTGTGCTCAGCTTCAGAAGCTCAAGCTTCTTGAGCTTCTTGAGCTCTTGATGATAGCAAGCAACAGGAATTGACTTTCTGAGCACTTTCCCTCCATTTCATTTCAGGTCCTTCACAGATGCCTTGGACTTTCTTGCTGGAGCAGCGACTCAACCTACTTCCGCTTCCCCAGAGCTGATAGAAGACCAGGTAAGTGCTGGTTCTCCTTTTTCTTGGTAATGTTGAAGTGGATTTTACTTGCTATTATGGTAGAAACATCACCATAAGCACCAGTCAGAGCCTGGTGGCAAATGGGTGTAGTCATTTCTCTTGGTGTCACTGTTCTCTGAACAGCCGAAGAGCTCTGCTGTGGAAGTGGAGTTAAGCAATATAAAAGTGAGATGGTGAAAGGCAGAGGGTTTAGAAATGAGTTGATGACGTGAGTCCCTTGGGGAAGAAACTGACTTCTTCCAACTTCATCTTGAGCCGGCCTGAAGGAAGCTGCTCTGTGTTTTAATCACTGTTTAACTGAGAGGAGTTTAACTTTTGTGGTGTTCCTCCCGCAGGAAGGCAAAATACTCCTTGGATTTGCTCATTATTATTTGTTTCCCAGTGAGATGGGGGTAAAATCGTGAAAGGGACTGTGGGAGATGCAAGGCTGAGCTTGGGCACCCGGGTCCAACCCTGGGTCCCGCTGTTCTGCGACAGAGGAGCTTGCTGTGCGCTGGTCGGCAGGCAGGTGACAACAGCAGAGCAGCACAGGAAGAAAAGGCAGCACTGAACAAACACAAGGGATTTGTCTGTAGGCAATGGGGCAAATGCATTTACAGATGAGGGTGAAGATACAGCTAGGAAGACAGTCACACCTCAGTGTGAGGATATGGAGGCCTCCTCTGCCCTGAACAACCCCTTCCAGGGGTTAGCAAGTTTTCGTATTGTCTGTTATACTTTTCTTCTGCAAATTGTTTTTTCGTCTCCTGCTTTGAAGTCATTTGCCACGCAGTTCCCATTTGCCCTTCTCACGCAGTGTTATAGGGGCAGACTTGTGGGCTGTGCTGTAAATCACAAGTATCCTTGTGCAGCCATCATACAATTATCTAAAATATGAATTTAACCAAAGTTTGGACGCAGTGGAAAAAGAATCATGAGTGGATGAACAGAACAGTTTAAAAGCAGAGATGCTGCAGTGTAACCTCGAGGTCTTGTCTGGGCTGACTGAGTCACAGGGCAGCTGGGGGCAAAGAAAAAGAGGGGAGGCCAAAAGCTGTGAAATGGCTGCTGTGGCGCAGAGGACCTGGTGACTTGGGGCTGGGCTAGCAGCTCCCATGCTAATGCTCTTTCTTCTCACAAGCTGTCAGTGTTGGTGCGGATGTGGCTATGAGGAGAGCAGAAATGAACGGTTTCTTCCTCTAGCATTGTGGGAAAGGAGGGAAGAAATAGCAGCGTCACATGTGGAGGTACTCGGGCACCGAGATGCATGGGAACGTGTTACAGCCCTCATCAAGAAGAGAGGCTGCAGTGCTCGTGCTGACTGCGGGGAGCCTCCCCTGTGGGCTGCCTGCCCTCCGCTCCTGGGCTGGGTAAGACTGCAGTGCCCTTTCTCCTAGCTGCCTGGTCCAAGCTTCAGATTTCTCATCCTAGCCAGAACAACAACCCAAAGCCCAGCAACCTACAGGCTTTGGTATCTCCCTACAGCTCCAATAATGTCTAGAGTTCATTTGCAGTGGTGCTCTGTGAAGCTTCCTGTAAATGAGATCCAAATTGTGTCCTTTCATAAAGGTGAGAGTATTATGCTCATCTCTGCAAAAGTTGGGTTTATTACAGAAAGAGTAAGGCTGTATTCTTTAAATCAAAACATCTCGAATGTAAGAGACAAAGAACACGGAGAATTCCAAGGTCTTTTATGAAAGACTCATCTTAAAAGCTGATTTAGCCTTCTGCACAGCAGCAAACGTATCATATACTTCATCCAAAAGATAGCTGAATGTGTGTTTATGCCTTCATATTTATACTGAGATTTCACAATAGGCTTTTTGAACAAGCTGTGATATTTTATTTGGTTTCCTTAAGCTAAGAGTATTGCGATGTCAGACTCTGTTTTCTTAATTGATTATAACTTTGCTATCCTCATATTGCAAAGCTTATGATGAATGTATAATATGTTGCCCAGCGCCTTTGAAGCTTGGCCCAAAACTTGACTTAGAGTACCTTTTTCATATCTCTGTTTCACACACAAATACTTTTGCTGTTGCTTCTGATAAATGAATAATTTCCAGCAGCTCAGGACGCTTGAAAAAAAATCCTGAAGCAGCCAGCATGTCTGAGTGACCCTACAAATAGCAAACCTGTGAATGCAGCCCAGCATGCATAAGCAACCCCACAATAATAAGCTAGTGTGTGCTGTCCAGCAGGCGGGATCAGTCCTATAATTAAACTATTAAATAAGCCATTGACAGTAATGGAAGTAACAGCTTTGAGTAAATTCAGAGTTTTTGTAGTTTTACATGTGCAAGTGCTGTTTTTTTATTGAATGGATACCCTTCCCTAGACTTGCAGAGCGGTGTTATTTTCCATCAACAGCATCCAATCTGTTGGATTGCTGAGCTTGCTTTTTCTGGATCCTGTGTCTTTCTCTGCAGCTCCGTTCTGCACTAGTAGCTGGACCCAGGTGCCCGCGCAGCTCCCTCTTCCCTGGCTGCTCAGCTCCACGGAGGCCTTGGCAGCCCCTGGGCGGTCTTTTGGGCCAGGTTCAGCGGCCTCACCCTGGTCAGGCCTTGGCTCGGGACGCTTGGAAAATGCCCTTAGCTATGAAGCTCTCAGGTAGTCTTTCTAGTTCAGAAATCGTGGAATCTGTTCATCAGGAATAGCCTCAATGCCTGAGAGTAATCACTAGACATTAAGAACTTTAGTCTTGGAAGGAGATAAAGTAAAGCTCTGACTGAGAGAGACTATAGAAATGATGAAAATGTTATTGTTATTTCAAAATGTTATCTCCATATGTTCAGGAAACAGAAAAATGATCAGATTATGCAATCAAATTTGCAAAAACACCTGTGTGAGTAGGTAGAGCAAGGTGGAAGCAAAGGGAAAAAGAAAAGCATTCAGATTCAAAAATCTGGTGCGCTACGGTTCTGGGCAGCCCGCCAGCCCCGAGGCTGGACCAGGCTGGTGCCGGCCGCGTGTCGCGCTGTGGCTGTGGGCGCTGTGCATAGACACCTAGTGGCAGCCAGCGGGGAGTGCCCGGCCTTGGGGCGAGTCACCGTGAAGCCCTTGCACCCAGGCAAAGGCAGGGCCAGAGCTGAGGTGAATGTGCCCAGCTTCATGAGCATCCTCGTCTGCGCCAGGCACCGCCTGCCTGGAGCTTGCGCTGTGTTCAGGAAGAAGCTTGGGAAAGGGGCGAGAAAACAGACCAGTTGAAATTGTTTATATCCTCCAAATTTGGCACTCTGCATTCCTCTGCATTATTCCTTTTCATGCTCAGTGTGCTGTCATCTGTCCTGTAGCATTTAGAATTCCTTAAATAATCTTTGAGCAGATTTAATTGCGCAACAGCTCATTTCCCCAAGTATTACATTTGGCCAGAGGGCTGCTGTCACTGGGGGTATCTCACTCCTGAGATTGTGTGTCTGTAACCACCTTTCCTGAAGGACTTCTCCAGCCTCTCTGCTGAGCTACAGTCTCTTGAGATAATCAGTAAAATGGTATGCTGAGAATTAATATAAAATACTTAGTATCTCTGTAAGCATCATCTGAATCATTGCGCTTGTCTAGGCCATAAAGGAGCCTGAGCAATAATTGCGTGCAATATGGCAATTGCCTTTAGATCGTCCTCTGCTCGTATCAAATCTTTTATTTCAGCTGCAATGAAAATACTCCACAAATCTGTAGATTTCCCTCCCTCCAGCCTGTCTGCACCAAATGGAGTATTCACGTCACCCTTCTTTGCACCTCGCCCTTTTGTCTCTGCGTCTGTCTATCTCTCACCCTAAAAGTAATAGGCAGGACCCATCTAGTCAAATTCAGTAAATAAAAAAAAATACTCTGATATTTTAATAGCCTGGAGCTATCCCTTGGCAGCTGCAATGACTAAAATGAAATTTAAAGCATATCTGATTTACCTGTTGTTTGTGTGACTCAAATACGTATGTTTAATATTGTCTATGGATTGGAAAAAGTTAATTTCAAGCCTTGTTTCTCTTGCTAGCAGCAACAACCTTTTAAACTGAGTATTACTGGTGAACCATATAGAGCTGGTTAAAAAAATGCTTTTCAGTTCCACCATGCAGTTGTTTGGACGACAATTATGGCAGCTGAAGTTTAATCATAGTGTTTGATAGCTCATTTTCTCAATGTCAACACGAGGCACTGTTAAAAAAATGAATTCTTTCATTTGATAAGCTGGCTCCAGAGCACTGGGCTCACTCAATAGGAAAACCCTTTCACAGGACTGCAGCATGCCTGGTTTTTCTTTTTCCTTTTTTTTTTTTTCTCTCCTCTCTCTTTTTTTTTTTTTATTTTTTTTCCTGAAAGCCACCCAAGAAGAGATTAATCACAAGGGGGAAACTCAGCTTCACCCTCTAGCTGCAGGTCGCAATTTTTATTTGTATGGAATTGGCTTTTGGAAAGCTGAAGGCTGCCTGAGGGCAGGGACCTGATATAAGAAGAACCTGAGAATGAAGCAGCAGGGATTGATTAGCCTACTTCATATCCCACACTCCATAAGCACACTCCAACCGCAATCTAACACACCGCTGAGCTGAATAGACAAGAGAAATTGGATTCCTTCCTAATATTTAACCTTCAAGTCAGCTCTAACAGTTGTTGATATGTTGTTCTACCAGCAAGTAACAGTAGCTTTTTTATTCCAGCATCCACCCACACACATATATATACAATTTTATAAGTTATGTGCTATATATTTACATATTTTCCATTTTCAATCTGTTTCAGAGCATGGTTTACCTAATCCATTTCAGTAAAAGTTTCAGGGAAGAACAAACTGACCAAACAATTATGCATAAAATTGTAGTGATGGAAGGGAGGAAAAGAGAAATAAAAAGTAGAAAAGCTGCATTCTCTTTCATGCCTTTCAAGGTCTTTTCCACACAGCCGTTTTTCTTTTACCCATAATTTTCCCAGTTCATTAATTGTAGGAACTGCTTGGATTATATCTAGTGATACGGATGCTGCTGGCACCTGCATGGCAGAGGTTTTATTTTAGCTTTGTATATGTGTATCAGGGGTACACATATACTCCCTCTTTGGGAAGGTTTGCTTTATCGCAGAGTTTCCTAACCCCAGAGGAAGTTGTGGTTTCAAAAGCTCCGCTGTGGGGCAGGGGCCAGGGAGCGCAGCCGAGTGCAGGGCTCCCATGGGCGCAGGAGAGAGAGCGGCAGCTCCTGTGGCTGGGGGAGCAGCCACCTGCCCATGTGGCCCCAGCGAGGGGCTCCCTTCCTCCGTGGCCGCCTTGTTTGGGCACAGGGCCTGGCATGGCCTCCCTCTCCTCTACTGCTGTATCAGGGAAGCGAGATCTTTGTTCCCGGTGGAGGCAGCGGTGAGGGATAATTGTGATGCCTCCCCAACCCGTGTCCTCTGTGGCCGGCTGAGCTCTTCTAGCACGGGGCAGTACCATTCTGCAACTTGTAATGACAACAGATTG
Organism: Crypturellus tataupa; assembly: GCA_034781795.1. Taxonomy (NCBI): domain Eukaryota; kingdom Metazoa; phylum Chordata; class Aves; order Tinamiformes; family Tinamidae; genus Crypturellus; species Crypturellus tataupa. The sequence goes on from JAWLRI010000596.1 coordinate 1,403,974, forward strand.
CTTTAATATATACTGTCTATTGAGAGAGTATGCTACTGCTACAGCTACTGCTGCAAGCAAAGTGAAATTCTCATGCAGACATCTTTAGATATTTTTATGACCCATCAGATTCAGCTTTATAAGTCAATAAATGAGTGAATACACAAAATTTCCCTCTTTGTTTGCGTATCTTGCCTCTACTGAGTTCTAAATGTTCATGCTAATGGACAAAATCCAACTCTACATCTGTTTATAGCGTATGTGGGCAGCACCATCTCCAGATTTTTTTGTGTGTGCCTAGTTGATCTCAGAAGCTTTATGAAAAGCAACTTGCAAGGCCCAAGGTTGCTTCCCTGCACCTTGAATTGGAATGTTCACTATTCCATTGTACATGTAACCTGGGAATCCTCTGGACCACAGTCATTTCAGGTTCTAATAGGACAGGAAAAAAACTAATTGACCCTCCCTTAACCAGCAGACCCCTGGAAAGGTGCTCCTGAGGGTGCCGGGCCGGGAGATAGTTGTACGCTTCATCCTACACCTCCCAGGGCAAAGCAAAAGCTTCCAGCCTGTGCATCTGGGGGCTCTTGTACACTAATTAAAGCCACGTCCTGAAAAAAACAACAGCAAAACAGTGCCCGGGTAGGGTCTGGTGATTAAGGACAGCTTGTCCTTATGAATCTGTTAGTTCTCCGCTAGCTTCTTAGGGAATCCAGGGTCAACCCTGTAAGTCACTGTCAGGACAGCGTTTCCTAGAGCACAAACTCCAGCACTCGCCCAGACAAAATCTGTGGATCTCTTCTATCCCAAGGGTCTTGTCTCCCTACAGATCCGTTAGTATAAACTTTACCCTGATTCTTTTTCCCTCATAGGGACATAATGGAGCTATTAGACAAGGCCAGGCCTTGTTCACTAATTTGATTATTTCTGTTGTTGATTAGGGAAGGGAAATAGTACAGGAAAGACAACTTGTTTTTTATTTTAGTATACTTGGGTGACACAGAATTTGATAACTGACAGAGCACTGCAGCTTTCATGTTGTAAAAGATATTTGGCAGCCTTGGAAAAAAAAATGTGAGACAAGCTCATTGTCATCAAGATGTTTGAAAAATGATCGTAATGTTTCATTTTGATAAGGTTGAAGTGCTTTCATGGGATTTAAGGGCTGCAGTTGAAAGGAGGTATTGGGACTATATCCTAAAAAGTTACTTGGATGCAGTCAGTCAGATCTTTCTGTTTGTTGGAATTTTTGCTTCACAAAAAAATCTGACTTTTTGTTCTGATTTCGGGCTTTCTTAAAGAATTAAGGCTGCGGCCTTTGATCTGCTGCAGTGATATGGGTCAGGATTCACGGAACCACTGATGGCAATAAGGAAAAGAATTCCCTTTCCCTTACAGAGAGAAAAACTTTACTGTTTTTTTTTTTTTTTTTTTTTTTTTTTTAAAAGCACTCGTTCTGTGTGTGTGTGTGTGTGGATACATATACATTTTATATGTTACCGTGTCTCTGACTGGGTTCTGCACATTCCCAGCAATCTGCTGCTGCTAATGACTCCCTGGGCTGTGAGAGTGATACCAGCCAGCTAATTTGGGATTTTTCCCCTGTGAGCACGCATACGTGATAGCAAGTACGCAAGTCTGCTTATTTCACAATGTCATTTTATTAAGCTGAAATATAAATATATGTTTGTGTGATGATCCCAGCATATTCCAGTGTACTTACAACTGGGACAGTTTGAGAGCTACGTGGGGGCAGCAGAAATTGAATTGCTTTTAAATGTCTTCAGAGGCAGTATTTTAAAGATCTCCCCCTTGTGATGCATATTATTATTAAGGTGTTGCTTGCAAATTTTGTAACTAGTGGTCTCCCTTGTTATTTCTAACAACTTAATAAATACAGTGACAAGTGTGAATAGCATATCAGTTCCCAAGTTTCAAGTTGATTTTGAAAGTGAACAAAAGCCCCCGCTGAAACGTATCCCCCACTAGGATAGCTGCTGGGAAACCTTGCTCAGAGCAATGGCTTACACCTAAGAGCTTAGAGTCCAAATGAGTGAGAAGTATTTCTGTCTTCCTTTTTATGAAGGAGAAACTGAGGCAAATGAGTCATGAAATGCCCTGTGCGGGTTACATGGACACTGTAATAGAGCCAGAAAATTATTTTGTGACAGAGCTCAGGAAGAAAGAGTCCTGCAGGGAGGAGCCACTGCCTTTTCCCCAGGCCTCTTTTGGCAGGCAGGAATGCCAGGTCTTAGATGCCGTGGTGAATGTGCAGGACTCAGCTGGAATAAGCCTTATGTGGGGCAATGACCCAGGGGCAGCCAGTCCCATCCGCTCCAAGGCCCCGATGCTGGCGCTATTCCCGTAGTGTGGCCGAGCTCTGGTGGACCCAAGTGAAAGTTTGGCCAGAGCAGCCTTTCTCTGCTGGTAATAAAATGCTATTAGGTGGTGTAGTCATCTGGAGAAGCTTCATTTGTGATTTTGCAAAACGTGCTACTCTCTTGTGGGTGTGAAACTAACTTGGGAGGATTTGAGTGTCAGTAAAACCACTTTGAAGAGAAACAGAAATAAGAAGTAATGAACATTTTGTGTAAAGCTGGAGAATTCTCCAAGTGTGTTGCTAAGAGCATGTTTATTAGACATGATGGATTTCTGAGCTGTTTATTTAGTCACATTGTCATCTCAGCCCTCCCTGTCATCAGCTCTTCTACTCTCACTAGTACCTCACATCATGTTTAATCAAACCAGATATATAGTTATTCACCCTGACCCAAAAAGTAAGTTTTATGTCATCTGTATTGATTTGCTGTTGATGATTGGGCTATGCCAAATTCCAGAATTGGCAAATGACCAGGATATCACCTTTAACAAAAAAACATTTTTGTTTTATTTTAGTTCGGTCAAAAATATGTCATTCCTGACAGATCTAATCATGTGTCCTGCTGGCTAGCACTGTAACTGTAAAATATGGCGTTTTCACTACCAACCTCATCAAGTAACACACTTTGCTGACATTGTCCATAAGTTCCATTTGCCTTGTTTTGTTTCTGTTACATAGCTGGATTTTTACTGCTCTGCAGAATCTTTTCACTGAGGTCTCTCCTTCCTAGTGAGCTTGTTTCCCCCTCCATCCTTGTCCACGTGGGATGCACACAGATGACTTACTCTTCACTTCTCGGTTCGTCTTGCTATTTTTCTGTTCTTTTAGCCACCTAGACAGACATGCTCTGTCTCTGACCTCTTCATGTCTCAAAGGTGATGCTCAACACTTGGCCTGCAACTTCTTTATTTAGTTTGAACTTAACAGGTTAAACTGTACAGAAGCAACGTCTAAACATCTACTTTTTTACATCAAGTTCTCCACATGTTCTCTTGCCAAGATGCATGTTTGTCTGACCCCATTTCTTTGCACCTCTCTCCTATAAAACTACTTCATTTTTTTCCCCCAGTTTCTCTGTGTCCAGTCACTCCACCTGTGCTTTGGTCACTGGTGAAATCTCCAAGTGAGGGATTACAGGGCAAATATTTTAGACAGTGTAAGTATTAGACAGTATTCCCTTGTATGTTACACTTAAAAGTGTAACCCCATTCTCCTTAGGGGCCTTTGGAAGCTGTGCTGAATAGTGGCTACATTACATTACACTATAATTGCCTATCTGCACATTGAAGAAAATGCTGTTTCTGTTGTAAAACTATTTTCATGCACCCTAATGGTTTTTTATTTTCCTTTTTTTTTTTTCACCCTTAGGAAAGTAGAAGATCAGAATACTTACATTAACTCCATTGTTCTAAATGTCTGTGTGGTTAATTTTTACATCAATATATTGATTCTTAAGGCAGAAAGAAAATTCCTTGGTTGGGAAGGAACCTTGACTAGACTTTATCCATCCCCATCCAGTGCCTGCAGCAGCATATTATTTGCACTGCAGTCAACTTACAGGTGCAAATGATCACATCTGCATCTTGATTTATTCCTTACTAGCTGGAAATATGCAGTGTCAAGTATTCAGTGAATGTTGCTAGGTCCTAATGAGGATTCGGTACAACATGATTCTCTCTGGCTTCAGTCTTGTAGAAAAGTTTTTCTGCATATCTGTCTTCTCAAATCAAGAAAGATGTAGTGTGCTAGTATATATATATTATAGCATATTTTACTTCCAATAAATTTTTAGGCTATGCTGAAGGAGAAAAGACCTGTGCAGTTCAATTCTACCACTAGCACCCTTGTGATATTACTAAGAAGTAGAGGGAGATGAATGGGTGATCATTCCTGGCCAGTGACTGACTACTGAATTTGTCTGAGCCTGGGTCATGGGAAGAGGGATTCTTAAGACCTTTTAACCAGATCAATAAAAATAAAGGGTCAGTAGCAGATTTTAGGCTCCAGCAGTCTACTCCGAATGACTCAACACAGAGCAGCCCCCACGTTTAAGTGATTTGCTAGTCTAGTGTTACCAGAACATACTGTTTTCTTCCCTAAAGCCTTTCTTTTCTCACCTTGCATACACTGCAGAGGAAGCACTTTTTTTAGGGTACAGAAAGGCTCTCTTTAGTTTGCTAGCAGCCTTGGCAATCTTCATGGATAAGAGGGATTTTTTTGTGATGTCGAAGCATTTGTTCCTTACCAAATTATTCTCTTATCCACACGTTTGTCTGTCCAAGGTGTTTCAGAACTGGTCCTGCTGCTTGCTTAAAAGTGAGGTTCTGGGAGGTGCAGTTGGTGTTACAAAAAATATCCACCCTGTTGCTGAGTTAAGTCAGATTGTCATGATTTGAAATTCTGATAAATTGCTGTCCATCATACCAGAACATGGTAATAGTTCTGTAAAGTTAGTAATCCTAGTGCTTATGCAGTGTTATGTAGTAATACTCCTGACCAGCCTAAGCAGGGAGATTTGGTTATTATGTAGAAGAGTTATAATAAGAAATATGACTGCAAAAGCAAAGCAGTCAGTTGAAATTGGTCTATAATTAAATGCTTAGAAAATTCTGTGCTTAGCTCATTTTAAAATCAAGTGCTTCTTTGTAGCAATTTCCTTTCTTTAATTACAATTTCCTGTCTAGTTTGACATTTACAATGCAATCTTGGGGGACATGTTTGTGATTTATTATTCTTGCTCCTATCAGGATATCACTCGGCAGAAATGAGTTTATAAAATAAGAGCTCAAATTATTATGGCCTTTGACCAATAAAGCAGGCTCATAATTTCAGGCCTGAGAAAAGATTAACATTTTTGACAATCAAATGCAGAATTACCAGTAGGGGACAATTTTGAAAACTATTTCAATTTTCTGAAACATTGTACATTTTTAATAGGAAGTATATAACTGGTTATATATTGGAGCACAGGCTTAAGAGTAGAAAGAGCAACAGTGAATTGTAAAGCAAACCTGAAAGGAAGACTTTAACATCTAACATTGTTTAGCTTCCTCTGAATGAAATTGAAACTGCTAAATCAACATTACTTGAAAATTACCAAATGGAAGAGATATAAAAGCTGAGATAAGTTCAGAGCAGTGTGCTCTCCTTTTGCTTTCGTGTTTCTGACTATAGACTAAAGCAGGCAAAGGAGCTGGGGGAAATGTTTCAGTTCAGTGAGATTTGAATTAAAAAAAAAAAGTATATTATTTTTAATTATTATTTGTCTATTCTGGGGGGTCAGTCTCATTTAGAGAAGCTGGTGCCGCTGCTAAGCTGCATATTACACAACCTATTCTGCCATTGCACATTTTTCCTGTGTCTGAGTTCACGATTCGGAAAAATGCCACTGGTCCAGAGAGCATCTCTGTCCAGTGATTTCTCCATTATGCGCATTTGGAAGCTCAGTGGGAGCTTGGGTGTAACACGGGAGGCCCCTGCCTTGTGTTTTGAAAAGAGTAGGCTCTTAAAATCTCTATCCAAACCAGTAGGTGTGTTTTTAGCGTTAATTTGATGTAATGTCAAAATGGATGGCCTATAAAATTGAAGGAAAGAGAAGTGCTGTTGGCAAGGAAGAAAATCTCTGTCTTCAGAGATCTTTAAAACAGCTCGTGTACACATTGCTGCGAAGTGCAAATGCTTCGCACCTCTAAAAGTCAGGCTGCTTTTACTTAGATGCCAGCATGGAGAGTAAAGTGCCTATTTTTAAGTACTGTGACTTAAAATCTTTTCTCTGAAGAATCTGTCCATCCTCCTGCCCGAGGAGATGAGAAGGCTCGGTATTAGCTGCTTCCCTTCCTGAAGGCAGAGCGTGAAAAGCGGCGGCCCAGCTGCGGGCGCCCGGGCAGCAGCAGGGCTGGGCGCCCCAGGGTGGGAGTGCAGCGCTCCAGGCAGCCTGAGTCATGTCTGGAGTCTTGCTGGAAGGAAGAGGAGGAAAGGAAAGTTGAGCAAGTGATGAGTTATAGACCGTCATACCTTCCTCATCCAATATCGAAACAGAGTTGAGTTTGATTTTGTTTGACTTTTGACTGTGACTGTTAATGGTGAGTGCAGAGCCCTTCCCTGCAACTTCTTCCAGTGCTTAATTTTTCTTCTGACAGTGTTACCTTTGCATGGAGAAGTGTTTATTAACCTGCCATCTCCACAACTTCATCTTCAGATAGAAAATAGTCAGAAAGCCATTATTATCTCATCTAGAAATGTATTATGAAGTGAAATTGTTTTCTAGCTATGAAAAGACTTAATGAAATCACAAAATTACAGAGTTTACATAGAAACTGCACATAGCAGCACAAATCCACCAAAAGTCCCCATCACATCAAACTCTGGAGTTAGAAAAGGTCATGCTCTGTCCCCTCCCTTTAGAGGCTAGGAGGTGCTGGCAGGTCGCTCCAGGGGCTTTGAACTGAAAGCTTTCCCAAAGTTTCCTGACCTCCTATGGAAGTTTTCCCTCATGACAGATCCAGTTCAGAAATCCCCAGGGTGCTCAAATTTGGCTTGAATTCCTAAATTGAAGGGATTATGTTGCTCTCCCAAAACTTCTACCTTTTTGTTGAGGACCATGGTGGACCCTCAAATTCTGAACTGATTGAACTCCCATACAAGGAGAAAGCACTTATGAGATGAGACTCTTCAGCTGATGCGAATCAGCAAAGCTCCACTGGTGAAGTGAAATTATGCCAGTTTATACATGCTGATTACTTGGCCTTAACATAACAAGATTTTCTCAGAGCTGTGTTTTGACTCTGTTAATTTTTTCAATCCACATATGGATTTTATATATACATGTGTGTGTGCCTCTGTGTGTGTGTATTTTACTTGTGCACAGATGTTTTAGTCCCTGAACAGACACAGTCATTTTGGTGCAGGCAGAATTCCTCCGAGGTAACGTTACTTGTGTAAAGGTCATAGCAATTACGGCTGCAGCCACAGCCAGTGACAGATAGAGGCGCGTAGCTTTGCTCAGGAACACGCCACAGAGAGAAAGAGGAAAACCATTTTGTTGAATGATAATTCCCACTTGACATCATCACCGTAACAAGCCTGCCATGGATGTGTGGGTAATAATTCAGTTGGCCTGAGCCACAACTGGTAATTCTGTGGTCATTGCCAACTCTTCTATTTGACTTCTCTGCAGTTGTAGATTGCCTGATAGACTGAATTAATAAATATCTGTGGGCTTCTCTTCCATTCCTACCAATTACCTCTTATCTAGCATCTAGAGTTTCTGCTGTGGAAAAAGAAATGGTACAAATATCTCAAGGTATTGATTCCTTTTTGGTATCAATGTTCCGTTGTCTGTGGAGAAAAAATGTAAAAACAGTCTGGTGGGAAAACAGGCTTCCTGCTCTCGTTTTAACCTTAACCTATAATGCCTTTAGCAACTGTGATGCAGTGGGAGAACAAGATTTACAACACAAAGTAATTTAAAAATCCTCTTCTAAATTCTCTATTTAGACACTCATTTTTAAGTGGCCTCATTTCCAAGAATACTGAATAAGTAGCACCTCTCACTGGTTTCACCTGGACCTTTGGTATTAGACCTCCTCTTCCAAGTAGTGCTTTATAAACTTGTATGAACATCTGCTTTGTTATCTGAAGAAATTGGAGTTTGTGTCCTTAACAGTGGAACTAGTCACACAGGCCTAGAAAAAACATCTACTAATTTTAATACCTGAAATAATGAACTGTTATACTCCTACAGGAACTGTTGGACATGACCTCAGACACTGAGATGGTCCTTTTTCCCCCCACAGGTTTTGTAAGGTATTTCTTATTTCTAGTACAACCCAGCTCTGTCTTTGGTGTTTTCTGGATATGCAATAAACTCAAGAGGGAACCTGGTTGCAATCTCCAGCATGTCCCCAGCTTTTGATTTACACCATTTTAGAGTTCAGGATTAGGTCTGGACTCTCAGCTCCTGGCTTGTGAGTGTTGGCCAGTGAGCAAATGCAGAAAAGGGGCTGGTGTGTAGCTACCAGCAGCACAATTGGCCTGAGAAGTTTAGCACATGTTTTGCTATTTCCATAATGTTTGTTTGGATTTCACATACTGCCTCAGCAAAATTAATTGTCTGCACATTTTTGAAAACGTAGTCCAGTGGCCTCCTGTTTTATTTCCTGGACTACGTATGCTTTTGCATGCCAAAAATAACTCCAAGAGACACATTACATGGAAGCTGGGATTATCCATGTAAAGTAATAGTAGTATTCTCATGTACAAAGAATGAGCAAACTGCCAATTGTAATATGTTTAAAGGGTCAACAGAAATCCATAAGTGGTCAAGAAACAAGACGAACATCGGCCACCAGTCTGATGGGAAAAGCAACATCCATTAAGTCCATTAAATTTAACATTGAAATCAATGTTTAAACCACAAGAAGTAATTAGTGTAATTCATATTACAGACCTTTGGATTTTTGAAACCAAGTTTAATTATATTGAAAAATGACAGCTTCATTTTCCCTCTCCAGGTAGGTTACTGCTCTATTCCTGATACTTTTATTAGGACTGGGTGCCGATATCAGGTTTTTAATGACATTAAGCAAAGTAGCGTTTCAGCCATTTGAACAACAGTAAATCACTTTAGATTCTTTTTGAATGGAGGCAACACAGATCAAGTGGCTTTTAAATCATTTTCCTTTAACATTTCGTATTGTGAAGTAGAGCTGTTCATTTGAAACAGCAGCCTTCAAAAAAAAAAAAAAAAGAGTTGTACAATGATATTTGGATTCCCTGGCTCCCTTTCTGTGCATCAATGGACAATTCATGAGCTACTGCTAAGCTCTGGAAAGGTATCTCTATATTACTTTGCCAATACAAACGACATACAACTTTTACAAGGTCTTTCATTAGCAGTCTCAGATTTGAAGGAAGATCAAGTGATAATACATCTTCTGAACATAAAACCTTTTGTGTTATAGAAGGTGTTGACAAGGAGAGTAAATGGGGCTGTGAGAATGTAAACACAAAGTGTTAATTTTCAGAGCGTTTTTATTGCCAGCTTGGAAGAAGACAAAATGTTAGTCTTAATTCTCTCTCTTCAGTATGTTTCCACACTCTTCACCTGTTTCTTTTCTTTTGAACTGCATTCCTTTACTGCTTCTGTTTAATTGGACGTCCTTTCTTTATTCTGGCAAAGCTATTGGTAAAGATTCTGGGAAAAAATGTGATGGTTTCTCTTTCAATTTCCATTAATATAAAAATACTATGTAGGTAAGCAGATAAATGATATTAAAGCTAGTACCTCTTACACTGAGACTGTTCCCAGTTTGACCATGTGTTTGGGGTGTAGGGTGGCCTCCTTGTCCTTAGGCACGTGAAGAGAAATAGGACTGTAAGTGTTCAACCTCAGCCCAAATTCATACCAGAGTATCCTGAAACCATAAACCTGTTTGGGTTCTGCTTCTGTGTGTCTCTGTTGAGCAACCCAGAGTATTTCAATATCAGGATTGAATGACTGACATTTGTGTAGGAAACCATCATAGGGTGGATAATTATCAGAGCTCAACTTGGTGGAGGAGGAGGTGTAAGGTCATTCATTTAAATTGAAAACAAAAAGAAAAATTATGAAACAATGAGTTTATATCTTTAAATTATTTGAAAATATGATAATAACCCCCCACATCCTCCCTCAATTAGAATAAAAAATTCAAGAGATACCATCAAAATATGTGATCCTCCCCATGGACACAGTGAGGCTTTGGATCTCTGTGTTCTTGTCTGTCTGTAGAGGCTCGGAGTGTTTCCCGTCTCTGCCATGGTCATATTTACAGCTTCCTGTTTACTGTGGTGCAGATCAAGGGTTTGGTGGAGTAGTGAGACCCTAGAGAAGTACTGTGGTGAAGTAATGAGACCCTAGTGTACTTTGTAAGGACTTTGAAAGCAAAATTTGAATCTTCCAGGTAAAAACTGTGGAAATATAATAGGTATTACTGAAAAGAATGGTGATGGGAGATGAGCAGCAATCGTGCTATGCTTGACCTTCAAGAGGCCAGAACTTGGCGCGGGAGATGAAAGTGCCTAGTGGAAAGGCCCAAAGCAAGGGGAAGGCACATCGTATGATTTGACTGATGGGACTGTTCTGACATCTTGTTGGGTGAAAATCTGGTGTAAACTGGTAGAGAAGAAAGTCCATTAGCCAGAACTGAACATTTCTGAGCAGCTTTGTGATGGCAACTGCTTTTTTATGAAAATGGCAATTTTATGTGACATTTGGGAGTGCTTCGCTGACTGGAAATGATGCATGCAGGTCCATGATCCCTTTACAGGGCAGGGCATAGGAAAAGGTCTGTGTGTGAGAAGAAAGAGGGAGGGAGAAGGTTCCAAACCTGGAGAAATTCCCAGCATAGGCTACTCTTTGGGCATGTTGATACTGTACATCATGGGTAGATGTATGCTCATTCTGCTCATGCTCTTCACTGAAAAGAAAATCCTTCTCAGTAGGGTTTATTAACTTGGGCTTGGTGCCAGTGCAATCACATGGCTTCTCGTAACTTGGAGCGTGGGCAGAGCTTGCTCATGGCTGTTTGCAATATGTGGTGTAAATATATCCAAAGAGTAAGACCAGGTGGTAGCAGAGGAGGTGCATGGAAAGGAAGGCTTGGAACAAAAGATGTTAAGCTCCACTTGAGATATGATGAGCCAAACTCATCCCTGGTGTAATGCTCTAAAGTCAGTATGGGTACAACAATAAGATTAGTCAAAGGAATCATATCCTTCCCTGGCACTCTGTGCAATGCCTTTGATCCCAGGAGGTATATGTCATAGCAACCTCTTGCCTGTTCAACTCACAGCATGGTGCCTCCAGGGCAAAACTTCGGAAAAAAAACCAAATAGCCACACAGGGAAGCTCAGATCTAAGTTTGAAACGGACATTTCTGCCTGAAATCCTGTCAGAGAGTTTCTCTTTCCTCCTGCATATTTACCCCAAATGGTAACATCATAAATGAAATCTTTGGCCACATATTCAGTGCTTAAATGGGATTAATTTCTTTTTGTTTGGCTAGCACAAATAATTGCCCATGAAGAGTTTATGCAAGAGCAGAGGGGTTTATTTTGTCCTGGCAATGGTTTTGTCTGGAGCAATAGAAGAATCCGAAGTAATGTGAATATTGTATTTAGTTTTCTCCCTCCACAGAAGAAAAGCCAGTGTTTCACTTGGCATTCACCACTTATTAAAGTGTTCTTTTGCATTGCTTCCCAGCTTCAGTCCTGGAACTCCTGAGCAGGCCAAAAAACAACCCTGCTCACCTCACTCCATCTTCCTAAAAAAGAAAAAAGACCAGAAATGCAAACCTGATATTCCCCAGAATGAAGCACATTCTTCTCTCTTTTTCTTTTCCATTATTTAGCAAATGCACTTAGAAGTTACATTGGCTAAACCAGATCCTTAGTTCGTTTAAACTGATCTAACTTGAGTGAGTTCATTGAAGTTGTCTCAGTTTACAGCATTTGAGAATCTGCCCTTATTATTAAGGAGTTTAAATAATGCAGGATCAGCAAGACTTTGGGACCGTGCTCCATCTCAGCAATTGAGATTAGTGCCCTGGAAGGCCAAAACACGACCATTCCAGGTGATAAGCTGCAAGGAATGGGTGTCTGGGGGCTTCTCTGCTAAGAAGCTGCAGCTTAGCTGCAGCTAGAGGAAACAGCAGGCAGAATTCCTGGCCCTCCATGGACCCGCATGGCCGGGAGTGGGCAGAGGCGACTGAGCAGGGAGTTACCTGCAGCAGCTGTGCTAGGTGCAGTCTCTAGACAGCCGACAGAGTGGGGGCCTGAAAAGAGCTGCTGTCGGGGGCTGCAGACGTCGAGGGCAAGAGCTGGGGAGAGTGTGCAGGACCATACAGCAGACTTAGGGCAGAGGTGTTTAAGAACGCAGGATTTGCACCAGTTTTGCTGTTCAGCAGCAACTCAGTGCTGAGGAAGCTAAAGACCACATACATGTTTTGTCCCACATAAATTTTAAAAAGATTTTTATTATTATTTTCATTTCTATTTCATTATTTATAAACTCTCTGCTTACTAGGCAACTCAGGGAAGTTACTGGGCTCTAAAAAAGCACTGGGATGCAACAGAACAAGTAATTTGCAAGTAATATATCAGGCAGAAGTAGTCACTTTTTTGCTCTTGAAATTTCTCTGAGCAGATCAGAATTTTCTTCTGTGTTGGCTTTTTGTTCAACAGTATTTTTAAAAGTCATTTCATTTTTTTTCAACTTCACTGGGAAGCAATTGGATGCAAATAGCCTCTGCTCAGTATTCATGATTTGAGCTGTGTGGCCTCGCTGCGATTGGTCAGGTGAATTACATGTTTGGATGAGCAAGAAAGCAAGCACATCTGGCGCAGATATCACCTCTGAATTTCAAATGCTTTTCCACTAACACCTACCACATATGAGACTCTGAAATGCACTTTGCACAGTTTATTATTATTCTAATTTGTATTAGAGTTGTGCAGAATGATCCCAGGCAAGCCAGGGCCCTGTATACTTAATTAAGGTGTACGCACCTAATGAGATGCAATCCTTCCCCTTTAGACTTTACAGCTGAGGTAGGTAAGAGAGAAAGAGGAAATGGAGGCATAAAGGGGTAAAAGGACTTGGTCAAGGTCACATCTGTGTTAGCAAAACTTGATCACTCGAATGTTCATGGAAAGCAAATATGAAAGGAGAGCAATCAGCCAAAGTAAATTCACTTTAAAACCTGAATGAATATAATCAATAGTATTCACCCACTGTGTCCCACATGCCTGAATCAATTTGATAACAAACAGTTTGTTCACTTTTTTCAGTTATTTGTAAAGAAGTAGCTTGATTGCCAGTGTGCCTAATTCCAAGCATATGCCAATTCCCTAATGGTAATGGAGCTGCACTACTGCATGCCAAGACTGATGCAGATAGTCGGCTCTTTCCTCTTAGATTTTTCCCAGAAGATTTGCAGTCAGATCTCTCTCTGGCTATCAGACAAACATGTGCCGCTCTGCGGAGCTGCCTGCCATTCAGTGTAAACACATAGCAGAAACCTGGTTCCCACACTCCCTCGGCTGTGCCGGGGCGGCCGCCCACTGCCGTGCTCTGCCCCGTGGCTCCGAGTGCCGGCCTCACTAGCCCATCGCCTGTCGAAATTTCTGTGGGAGCTGTGGGCCTGGCGGGCCTGAGCAGCTCGCGGCGGCACGCAGGCCCGTGCTGGGCACGCAGTCTTGTTTGTTGTGTGTTTTACTTCCACATTAACAACAGCTTGATATCTTTTAATTTGCTTCTTCATTTCCTACTAGAGAGTGTGTTTATATGTGAGAGAGTGAGTTGTCCTTTCAGCTTGGCTGAATTTTTCTAAATACTTAGATTTTAGCTGTTTTGTCTTAAAAATGGCAAGGAATTGAGTGTCTTTTTTAGTAGGGAGGGTAACAGATTTACTCAGGTTCTCCGTCTTGAAGTGGATCAGTTGAATGCTATTAAAATCTCCAGAGAATGTGATACTGTGAGTTCATCCTAGTGGATCATTTGCCCCCCAAAATGTTAGGCATTGGATATTACCTACGCTGTTAGCATCCCTGTCTGCAAAAGAGCTATTCATTAGGTCTTCACAAATTCATATGCCTTTGTCCATTCTACCAGATTTACATCAATCCTGTAGTGTTGTTTTTCCCTGCCCTGTGAAAACTGAGTCACCGTGCCAGTGACTCGTGGAAAATAAAAACACATGCATTTACTCTCTTGGGTGGCCTGCTTAGGTAAACAGCTATGTGGAGCAGAAAGCAAACCGAATCCTGGGGGCATAGGATAATGCTCTTGCTGAAAGGGACATTTTTTGGTACTGAACCCCCGGGGAAAAGTAAGAAATAGGCTTGGTGGAACCTTGAAGCCTGTGCTGCGTATTTGACTTCCATGGTTGCCTTTATTAATTGACAGTTGAACTTTCAACTAGTTGAGCTGGTTGACAACTGTTTTTTCCTATGTTCTGTCTTTATCCGACCAGGTAGAGGCCATGAATAACCCATTCCTTGCTTCATTCACGTTTGTAACTACCACTGCTATTACCAGTTCCTATCAGAAACCGTAGAACTACATTTTGAATAATTACCGCATAATTAAAGCAGGATGTTAAATACTGTCACCATGAGTATCTTCCCTGTTAAACATACCATGTCCATAAAATATTAAGGGGATCAATCTATTGAAGATACATACATGTGAAAGTGTTTTTGTAGGTCACAGGAATTTATAAGAGAACTTGCTGCATTTTAAAGAACTCTGAGCTGTATGTCCATGCTATACCCCTGTGAATATGGCAAAATTAAGCTTACCAGGTTACTGGTGCACAGCCGAATCTTTACATGGAAGAGTGAAACTTAGTGTTAAATAATGCCTGAAAGAAAATATAAAGCACCTTGTCTCCTTCAAATGACGTCCTCCCAAGAAATGCACAAAAATCAATATATTATAGTAGCTCATGACCTCATATAAGTGAATCAAGACAACAAAATTTCAGTCACAACATTTATTTCTGTGCCTGCTGAATTGTCTTTTCAGTTCTCTCTGAATGTTAGCTGTTAAGTTTGTTTGCTTGTTTGTTTTTCCTTGGGACCGTAGTTTTTTGCCTTACTCTGGCTGGCTGGTGCTGGCTTTTCACAGGACGGGCTGTCTCCTTCCTGCAGAAGGCAGCTTAGCTGGTGCTCCGTTGCGCGGGCACCGAGGCAGCTCTCTTCCCGACCACGCTGGGACTGGGGCTGGGGCTGGGGCTGTGCAAGCAGCTCCCTGGCTCCGGCCGCCGCAATGTGTCACGCTCTTGCCATGTGGACCAAGCAGCGATCCTTGTTTCCTTGTGCTTCAGCACGGGAGCAGGTAAATTCACCACAGACATGCTCCATCTGCCTGATCCGTGGTCTCACTTCTGCCCTTTGATATAGTGCAATAGTTCAAGTTTATAGCCTTTTGGATTAAAAAAAAAATCTCTTATGTTGTTGACAAGTGAAAATGTCCATAAACAGTGTTATTGACAGTTATTACAGCTGTATTGCTCAAGACCGAGGCTCATTGTGCTAAGTGCTGTGCAAGTGTATTTAAGAGGGCTTCCCTGCCATAAACAGCAACATTTTTGATAGACGTAAGTAAAAGGTCTTATTATTCCTATGACCCTCTTGGCTGCATTTCACAGCTTGAATGGCACATGATCATTCAGACCTTAGCAGTGGTCAGAAGAACCCAACGTGAAACACATGAATATTTTGATTGCGTGGGTTTTTTTTTTCCTTTTATGTGTTTTGTCTCTGTTTCATTCAGAATTTTGGAATCTTTGTTACATATATCATATACACATATGTATATGTATACACATACATAGTGAGAAAAAGTACTTGCCCAAAGAAAAGAGTGAACAAATGTAAATAGATAAGAACCAAACATTGAGGCTGTCTTATTTTTAAATAAATCATTTGAATGTAGAGGTTTTGATTTTTGAGAGTAGAAGGTGAGGTTAATCTGTGAAAGAGTTATGTAGAAGGCCTTGTAGATATACTGGGAGTCAGGAGATGCCCATAATTGTCTTCTGGTTAGAAAACAAAGTTATTTACCCTTTCTAGTCTAAGTGCTAACAAATGCCCCTCAACAGTATATGGCAATTTGAAGGGGAATTTGAAGGCCCTGTAAACATTCTAGAAAAATGGTGCTGTGAAGACCCTAAAGATCAGATGTGCTTTTTCCCCTGGCTTTTGCACTGGAACACGTTCTGTCCCCGTCCTTTCTTATATGACTCCTCTGTTATGTTTTGCTTTTAGTTTTGGCAGAAGCATTACCTATGACATGATCCGTTTATGGTCCAGAACTCCTATTCAGCAGTGCTGCAGCCTGTCCAATTATTTTATTGTGTTTATACGTCTTTTACTTTTCCATTTAATGAACTCTTACCTCGTACTAGCCTCCGTATTTTCTTTGATGCATCGTCTTAAAAATGGAGAATTTATAACCAAGGCAGCATTGATCAAAGGAATGAGTATGGAGTTAGTGGGGTGCTAGTTTGTGCACAGGACTCTCCTTGCGCTTTGCAGAAAGAATCTGTCGCATTTGCTCTAATTTAACTAGATTTTAATGGCCTTATCTGTTAGTTGCTCAGCTTTATTTCCTGAGAGCTAACTCAAGTAGTAAGGTGTCCGTACTGTGGGGTTGGGCACAACTAGAGAGTGACTGGATTTGTTTCTTGCCTTTTTTTGATGGAGTAGAGTTGCACCAAACTGCCCTTCAGGAATATCTGAGTTTAGAATTTGGAGCCTGAATGAGAATCCTGGCTCTGCAGCTGATTCTTGGAGTTCCAGGGGGTGAATCAGTTGCTCCAGCTCTGTCTGAGCTCACTTGCTGCCAGAATGATGCAATATTATGTGCCTAATGCAGGTGTTGAGAGAATAAATGGCAGGATATCTGTGGAGCATGTGGATCCTTGATGTACAGATGGGTTCTTCTGTGGGATGCTGGGAGAAAGCAAGCTTGTTGGGCAGCAAGACATGGCCATCTAGGGCAGGAGGATGCTGGAAGGAAGCAGGGAAGACGTTGGCAGAAGTGAATAGAGACTGCCACAACCAAAGACATTCATGACCTGTGACAGAATGTATAAAGACATTTAAAGTTTGGATGTTCCCTTCAAATTTGGAGGCTTGCAGCCATCAAATAATCCCATCACCAAAACTGCGT
>JAWLRI010000596.1:1426051-1436051 GCA_034781795.1 Crypturellus tataupa
GAAGTGGTTGAGGTTGTCTAGCTGTAGGGGATGTTTAGTTTCCTAACACAAATTGCCTGTAATAGATTTTAATTTCTGCATGCATTCTGTAATTATTTTGTTTCAATGTAACTGTGAAATTGAGTATTTTGCTTCTGCTGTTATCAGGTCACTTCTGAAAATAAAGTGTATCTCAGAGAATAACAACGTTATTATTATTCAAAGGCTACATGTTTGGGCAATTATGCAAACATTGTTTTACTGTCAATCAATAAAACCTTTTCCTGAATACCTGGGACCCTGGAATTAATTAGTCTTCTCATCTTCTCCCTTGAATGCTACTCTGCAGGGGGTGCAGCTCCGTTCCCTCCTTGCCTGACCCCATGCCAAAAGTGCCCTGGTGCTGAACCTCCCGAAGGTCACCTTGCGAAGAACACTAGTCTTCTGGAATGAACAGTATTGCTCCTCTGGCTAATGACGGATTGCAAGCTGATAAATTAATCGCTTTGTGAATTTGGTATGCTGTCATATCCAAAGTCACCTAAGTGACACACATGCCATTGAGAAAGTGCAAAAGTGGCATCACTTCCCTAAAGGGAGCAGTTTCCCTGGGCACTTCCTGTGGTCTGAGCTCAAAGGCAGGCCTCTCATTTTCATCATGGCACGAAGTTTAGGAGCAGGTTGTGTGAAAGCACCTGCAGAAAAAAAAACTCTAATGAAACTAAATTTGAACACGACTGCTTTGGTTTCTTGTGGTTTTTTTTTTTTGGTTTTTTTTTTTTGTTTTTTTTTTCTCCTGAAATACTCTTAATGGAAATGTTTTATTTTTTTCAGATTTGTATATTTCCATAGAAAAGGCTGCACTGCCTTCCAGTGCGAAACGGCTGCAAAAATTACATACCACCATGTAAATCCCACATTGAAGACTCATTTGGGAAGACAAAGAGACAAAAAACCTTTGCGCTATCCCCCTAGATGAAGGTGAGTGTTATCCAGTGTATACTCTAAATGATACCTGGATTTCTTTGCAAAAGGGAATCGGTGTTACATCAACCAAATCCTGGTTTTGTGAAGGTGGAGATATTTCCCCCCTTTGTCTGCCCTTGCTCCATGTTAAACAGGCATGTGTAAAAAGGGAAGGGGTGGCATTAAAATCTACTGCCTTTGTGGGCCCCCTGGTTACACCCTGGGTGTTTGGTACTCAAAAGGGCAAGTGAGCCCCACTGGGAGGAATATTCAGCATTCTGTGAACGGCTTTGAACCAGCTGCACATCACACAACCACCCCACTGAGCCACTGGATCTAGATACTCTTGCTGGGACTGGTTCATCCATGACTATATGGGGAGCTGCTTAATTGAGGCTCATTACTCCAGTTTCCTACTGGCACTGTGCACCCCGTGAGGTGCTCTCAGGCGGGCAGGGGCAGGGGGCCGAGCAGCTGCCACTGCCGACAGGAAGCACCGGAGGAGGAGCCCTGTGAGTGCCCCAGCGCGGCAGCGACACCTCTGCAGGTGGGACGGCACGAGCAGGAGCAAGCTGCTCACTTGTCCTGCTTGCACAGGAGCATGCCCCTGCATCAGCCCCTGCAACCTCCTCCTCTCCTAGGCCTTTTGCTGCAGAGGGTGGACTCCTGACAAATGCCACAGGCAACAGTCCCAAGTACCCTTTCAGGTCCCTGGCAATCTCTACACCGGTGCCCTTTTTAAGAAGGGCTCATGCTTGGAAGCATCTCAGCTAATCTCTCCCAGACAGGAGTATTTCCTCATTTGAACAGATAACATGAGCCATCTATTTTTCCTTATTCAGGCTGTGTAACCGCATCTGCAAGATCAGTCAAGCATCCTTCCAAAGCCTCCAGTTCTGATTCCATTTCTTCAGGTACCTGAACTCACTCTCACAGGTTAGGCATAGAGTCCTTGTTTATCCCTGTTCCCTTGGAAGTCCTGCATCCTTGCTGAGACCTTTGCTTCTGTGTACAGTCTTATTTCCTTACAGACCTTCTCCCAATTATTTGATTGATGTGTTGTCCTCAGCTTTTATTGTTAAAAGGGCCCATCATGGAACTTTTCTGCTATAGATATATTTGTAGTTTCTGCTACTTAATGTTTCCAGATTACCCCAAAAGCTGTTCGGGGCGTTAATGACTTTTCCATTTCCTGGGAGGGTGGAAAAGATGTGGGAGAGAATTTAGCCAACCATATCCATGAGTATCAGCCTTCTGAAACTCAGCACTGCTGAGTGAAAATGAGCGTCGTGAAGATCATCAATCACTGGTGTCCCTTGTGTTCCCTCTGTATAACGCTGAGGGGGGAATCTCACCACTTTGAACAGCATCAACACAGAGCCTTGTGTAATACCACTTGCCACTTACCCACTTCTGCAGGCAGGATGAAAGAGAGATCTGTTTATCCATAAGGGCTAAAGATCACTGCTCCAGTGCGAGCAGTGGCTTGCTGGACCAGCATCAGGCTAGCCAAGCAAGGACTTCTTCTGCAGGCTAGTGTGGAGGTGTCATAGTTGAGTATGAGGTGCCATGACTGTTATGTGTATATATACATACAGTGTACAATAAATACAGTAGTAGTATAGAGGGCTCCTCCTTTCACTGCTCCCTTTAGTCAGGTAGTGTGCAGTCATGTCATAGAAAAGAAATTATTTCAGAACAGTAATTACAGTAATTATAGCAGTAAGTGGCAATACCAAAAAAAACAACCAAAATAATTTCTCCCAGAAAATGTTTTAGAAGGGGTAATAAAGGTGATTTATGTGATAAATTTGATAAATAGTGATTCAGATAAATAAATGGGATATCTGTTATGTGAGGCCTAAACATACAATATTTTGCAATGCACAGATGAAAGAGATGAAAGGATCACGAGCGTGAGCAGAAGTTACTTGTTTGGCGGCATCTGAGAGCACAGTTAAGCTGGTCAAGGCATCTCAGTCTGGGCCTGTCTTCTCTGCTTATGTGTGTGTAAAGCTGGCATAGGCTTTGCAGGCATGCACTCGCTGCATCCCGTCCCTGGGACTAAGGAGCAGTGGCAGGTCATTGCCAAGAGAATTAACGCATGTGTTTTGACAGGTGAAGCTAAATAAAATGAAATAATTTGACAGGAAATGAAGCCAAAAATGCAATGAAGAAATAGACTTGCAGGAATATCAGGTTACCAGAGAAAACAAAATACAAGCATAAGAACTCTATGTACATATAAATAAATGTAGATTGCTGCCTACATAGATACATGGATACCTAGATATTTTTAAAATCTATTTTTCATCTTCAGTAGTGAGAATAGCTCACAGTTGTTTATCTCTTGGCCCATTTGAGTAAGGCAATACCACTATTGCAGTAAGTGCTTCCCTTCTTAACACAAAGTATGAAAACTCTTTGTGACTGCCCTTCCCTGAGGAAAGAAAGAGGAATGCTATATGGGGGCACAAAGGCAGCAGTGGATTTCTCGGCATATGGTCTTTTCAGTGTGAGCACAGAAGCTTTCTGCTGCAAAGAAACAAGGGAGAGCCTTGAAACCAAGTATCACCAAGGCTTGAGGCTTCCTTGATACTGTTCCTGGAAAAAGAAAAAACAGCAAGCAAAGGAGAAAATTTGTCTGAAATTATAGCTAATAAATGCTTAGCAAATAAATTATGCTTGGCATTGGAGAAAAGCAAGTTAGGTAGCATGGAAAGCAACAACAGAATTTTCTCAATAAAGGTGCTGACAGCATAAAAATAGAGAACGTAACATGTGAATACAGCTCTGTCTGGTCACAGCAGTGAGTAGTTGGCCTGTTTCTGAGGACCCCCGCTGGGCCACTTGGAAAGGTGTGCAGATGCCTGGCAGTACCCAGCCTGCCAGGCCGTAGCAGCCTGCCAGCCTCCAGCCAAACAGCCTGCCATTTAGTGGTACACGTCCCTTGGCTGCACTCAGCAATTCGGGACCATCTGTGAGAAACCAGGATTCCCCCTACTGTGCCCAGCAGCGGCAGGGCCAGCGGCCTGGGGCGTGGCCGGGCCTGTGGCTGGCCTGGAGTAGCCTGAGGAATGCGAGGCTTCATAGCAGGGCGCCTCCAAGATCCAGCTTCAATTCCGTGATACCCAGAGCTGCAGAGGTTACTCAGAAGAAGTGCCATCCCAGCTGCCAGTGGCGCTGAGATACACAGAATATTCTTATACAGAAAATTCTTCTGTATAAGAATAGGTAGGAGCAAGACAGCTGGTGCAATAATGGGAGAATGAAAAATGAGTTTAATATTACCTGTATTTAGATAGCTAAAAGTGTAATTTGGAGATGTGGGGTGGGGAGCATGATATAAATAGCTTTGTTTTCTTTTGGAAAGTATTTTTACTTTTTACTCTGAAGTTATTGTGCATTAAGTACTTTCTTGTTCTTACTTGTCTTGTTTAGACTTTGTTATCAATGCATATGAAAAATCCACTTGTTACCTACTTTACTTGGATGAATTGCTATCTGACGTTAACAGGAAATGTAGGCAGAGTCCTGTAGGATTCATACTTTGCTGTAAGTGTGCAGTCTTATTAATCACTTAAAAATGTCTCTGGCAGAGTTGCAAGATCTCTTTCAAATCTGAACTGAGTATGAAGCAATGAAGCAAGGTCAACTTGAGTTTCTAAGGAGTCTAAAAGAGGAGCTATAAGAACTGCAGGACGCTCTCTTAGGCTCATTACAGGCCCCAGACTGCTTAAGACTGTGGGCAAGAAACCTCCCAAATGCCACAGAATTAGGCAATGGGGATTTTTCGTTCAGGCTTTGCCATGACAGTGTGCCAGGCACCAAGAACGGTGCTGCTGGTGGGAGCTTGAGAGAAAGTCCAAAGCTGGGTGCCGTGACACCGGACCTGGGGGAATGCCAGACTGACAGCACAAGCAGCAGAGCTTGTGAGTTCCTGTTTCTCCTGCAGTCTCAGGGTCTGTGTGCTGCCTCACCAATGTGAAGGCTTGTGGAAATGAGCCACCTTGCAGACACTGTAATGAGCCACTTTTCACCGCTGGTTCACTGTGTTTGCTCCTGTCAACTTTGGGCTATTGCAGAGGAGGTTGTATGGTAGTGGGGAATTAGGAAAGAAGGACAGTTTGAGTAGCCCAGATAAGCTAACATTAACCCAACTTTAAAACTAACGTTACTGTGAAATTTGCCCTTTACAAACCTAGGTCTCACTCTGATGAAAGGACATGATGCATGGTGTATCTTAAGAGAGATAAGCAATCAGCTGCCCCCAAACCCACTGAACATAAAGGACTTTGCTGTTCTTTCCTGGACAACCAGACATTGAAAAGAACAGGTGAAGGCAAGATGAAGTATTATAAAAATATCCTCTTTTGGGACCTGTTGTCACAGCTTGACTCATCTCTTAGGGAAGTACTCTTGATACTATTTCTGTGTTCAGATGCCTTATACATTTAGTGAGATATTGATGTGGAATACTTACGAGATAGGTGGAAGTGCCACAAACTTTAGGCCAACAGCCTTTGCAGCTCTCTTCTTGTAATCCAGCCAGCACAGGTCTTCCTTTACCTTGTGTGTATGTGTTTCAGTAATCAAGAAAGCCAAAGAACTTCAGATTTACCCTAATTTCCACATTTATTTATGGATTACCTTGTCTCATGTTTATCATATTCATTTGAACAGAAAATTTATGCTTACTTCCATAATACTCCAACTGCTTTTACAAATGTGGTAGGGATTTTTTGTTTGTATCATGAGTTTTTCCTGGAATTGGAAAGCAAGAAAGTTGTATTAGGTCTCCATTTTCAGATATTCTAAGTGAGCTTTTGCTGTGTGGGAGCCATAGAAACACATGGGCTTTTCTTCCTCACCAGCCGAGCTATTCAGCCGGAAGTCAGGCGGATTTCAAGCCAGTTTTTGCCAAAGACTGCTGGTACCTCCAACTGAGACCTGCTGGAGGGTGCGGGCTTAATTATAAAGTATCTTCCCTACTGCTGCAGAACACTAATCCTGATTCATCAGAGTCCAGCACATTTTTTTGGTTATGGAAGCAATTTTTGGATTTTTCAGATCTAAGACACATGGGATGCAGTCTCAATGGTCTCAGAACACACCTTATGTGCTTAAGATGTAGTCAGGATGCCTTTTATTCTACCTATGATCAGCTCAACACTGTGTTGCAATCTGAACAGGACATACACATGAAAATATATGTGCAGGTTGTGTAAAACTGGAGGCCCTTTTTCTTCAAAAGGAAAAAATTGCATGGCAGACATCATATTGCCTTCCAGTAGTGTTAGGGTATCAACCTGGACATACTTTTCTATCTGTTGCCTGGTTCAGTTACTCTAGTCAAGGATAGGCAACACACATTCTCATGTAATCTCACCTAAATCAGTGACTTCCATGAAATCTGGATTAGCCCCTTATGAAGAAAGGTAAATTGTAATCTGTGTTAGCAAGGATCAAACTATTCATTTTTCAGTAACTAAATAGAACTCTTCCTTCATTCAGTGTACAGCTCTTAACTACAGACATCATAGTTTTGTATGAAATGTAATGTCTGTTGCCCTGCAAGTGTGTTTCAACATTTGGAAAAGACTTAAGGCTAAATTAGGCACTATTGCAAAAAGATTTACTTTTTCAAGAAATTCCTGTATATTTTGTTACATCCCTACCTTTACTGCTGAGACTTTTATAGCTGAGGAGCTACTGAATGATGGAGAGAAAGAATACTCATTTTCTCTTGAAGTTTTTTGAATTCTTCCAATTTCGTTACTGTAAGTGTTGAGAAAAATCTTAATCTTATTCAGTGCAATGTGGGTGTATCAAAAGTCAGTTTAAGATCTCTGACCACTGGTTTTACTGGTTTTTATTTGGTTTATAGTACTTAGTGTATTAGCACACATTAACATAAATGAAAGAGAAATGATTTGACCTTAGAAGTTCTTCAGTTCAAACCCGGAGCAAGGGAGCCTTGAATCACTGCGAATTTTTGAGTGATAGCAGTGGATAGATATTTATTTTTGTTGAGGAGAATTAATTTTGATTGGTAAGTAGCAGAATACAACACAGAGAATGATTTACAGAACTGCAAGGGAATGTTATTAAAAACTTAAGCTCAATCACCCTGAGCTGCTATCTCCCCTTACCTCTGAATTCACAATTAAAATGGTTATGAGAAACTTCAAGTCAGCATAGGAGAACCCTCTTTTGGAAAGCAGGGGTATTCTTTCAGATTTCTATTAAAACCCTTTTACAGTACTCTGCAATATAAAGACTTCTAAATTTTGCCTAGTGTAACCAAGAAGTTGATGGATTCTTCTCTACAGTCATTTACATTTAGGGATGTCTGTGGTTTTAATGAAACAGAATTTTCCAAATACTAATGGGTCTTAAATTGCTTATTCTTACCAAGAGGTACTCCAAATAGCACATTTGCCTCAAGTGATATAAAGTGATGAGTTAATTCCTGTACTTGTGTCAATTGCTTCAAGATACTGCGAATTAGCTGCATTAGTGATATGCCTTTTTTTTTTCTTGCTCTACATATGTACAGGGAATTGTATAGGAGCAGAGACGGATTTAGCGTCTACCACACATAGGAAGTGAGACGTTTGGTAGTTGTCCTACAAATGCCGCTGACATGACCAGTAGGATCTATCTCTTTGCAGTTTCCTGCTATTTCTTGTTCTGAGGCCTGAGGTACTTCAGATTTGTAGAGCAGAGTAGCCTATGGCAGCAACCTGTCTGACCACAGTGATTAACCAATAGTCTGCCCAAAGCCATCTCCACAACCAGGGAGCTTCAAAATTCCTCTTAGGAGCCTCCACCAAAGCAATGCTCAGGTTGCTTCAAGGATCTCCTCTCCATCTGGACTCCAAAGCCCATCTGCTTCTGCAAAAGCAAGAAGACCAGAGGGACAGGCGCAAACTCCGGTATGTCTCTCTGCCCTGGAGATGAAGGCCGGGAGCTCGGGAAGATTCCCCAGCAGGTGGGTTCCTGGGATGCAGCACAGAGCAACAGGTGGCAGCGGCGACTGTGCCGAACGTGGCTTCCCTCTGTGTCTGGCCCAGGAAAACAAAGCCAGGAGCAGATCCTTGCCAAACTCTTTGGGAGAAAGCGTGGAGCTTGCACAATGGAGCTCCTCCCGCATGCGGCACAGGGGAATTTTCTCCCTCACCAGCTGGGTTAAGATCACAAGATGGAAAAAGGGAGAAAAAAAAAAGCTGGAGCTGTTTTCTTTCTACCGTGGTGCTTGAGCTGAAAGTTTCTTCGCAGTGGAATAACAGAATAAAGATGAGAGGGAACACTGCTGATGGCTCAAAATCTGGCACCAAAGTTTATTTTTCCTAAGCATCCTGAGCCTGAACAGTCTTGTCAGACGATGTCAACAGAGGTGAAAAAAATGACGAAAATCATTGAATCGAGTTCTTCTCGAAAATGAATAAATGCACCAGACAGGGCAAGCATACGGCCATTAAAAATGGCATAACCCTGGCTGGAAACTGAACACGCTCATATGTATTTCCTGCTCTCAAAGGCTTATCATGCCAGTTGTATTTTTGAATGAGCTAAGTGTCTGCCTGTCTGAAATGAATGTGAGTAGGCACACATAAGCTTTCTCATCAGTGTCCATACTCATAGCCGGGCATGTGCTGAAGTCTCTCAACTCTGCTTGTTACAGCTATCATGATGCAGAGCCTGAAAATGCCTCTTCTCCGAGTGCAGACAAACGTGAACTGACAAGCACTGTGTTTTGCCCTTAAGGCTCCTGTCCACAGTGATGCGTCGCCAGCAACTCTCTGCAAGCGCAGCCCCCTGCCCCGCGTGTGCTCCCTGCTCGCTGAGGCTCCCTCTGTGCGGCAGGGCTGGGATCAGGGGAAGTGCTGGCGGAGCGCGAGCGCTGCCGCCCTGCTGCTCCGCAGGGAGTCGTGCGGCGTCGGGCAGAGCCCTAGCACAGGCAGAAATGGGCAGAGAGCCGCAGCCTCGCTCGGGCACCCGGGAGCCTCCACGCCTGTCACCCATGGAAATCAATTTCCTGCTGAATGGTGCCCTCAGACAAAAACGAGAGTCTCAAAGCCCCATTGTGGGCCAGTACAATGCACATAAAACCTAGGAGGAGGCAGATTCTGATGTCTTTACTTGCTTTGATAACAATGACACCAGGAAACAATGGGCGTTTAAGTGCACTTGCATGGTTCTTAAATTAAAAACAAGCTAGCCCAGGGCAGTGAGAAGTCACTAGCATCCATGAGACCGCTGCGCGGAAGGGCCTCATATCTCCTTCAGGCTGGAAACAAGCCCCGCAGCGCGGCGGTGACCGCACTCCCTCTGCGGAGGGACTGCAGCCTCCAGCTCTGAGATTGCCCAGGCCACAAAACTCTACTTATCCGCCCAGCGATGGGGGCAGCAGGGCTTGAAGCTGGGGTATAACAACATGTTTGATACAAACACGGTGACTTGTTCTCTGTGTGGGCTTGGGAAAAGAAAGGAAGTGGATTGCTGAAAAACCCTCCGCCTGCTTTTCTCCTTTCATTTTGCAACCAAAGAAAAGGTGAAAGGCTCTGCTGGAGTGACTCCATTGACTCCCATGTCTTCCAGGGGGGTTCGGTTTGCAAAGGAGACGAGAGACAGCCCATCCCCATTCCTCTTCCCCGCGATTCCTGACAGTGACATCTGCGGAGGGCTGTGGGAAGGATTACCCTGCTAGCCTGAGTTTCCTGCCCTGCCACTCCCCAGTTACTCATGCCCACTATCAAAATAGTGATTTTTAGCAAGGAGGAGTCTTGCAGCACGGAGCGACCGTGGCGGGGTGGCGGTGCTGTGGCCAGGCCTGGGCGCTGGCCCTGCCTTCTCCCTTGGGCACCAAGGGCACTCGCCCCGCGCGTGCAGCCAGCCCAGCACCGGCACGCACTCCCCTACCCGAACGCAGCGTGTGCTGCGTGGCACAGTTCTGTCCTGCCTCCCCTCCCTCCGTGTTTGCCCCACCTCCCCCTAGCCCATTTCCCTTCTAGAAAAATCCATGCATTTATTTGCAATTACAAACCACACC
>JAWLRI010000596.1:1441051-1449432 GCA_034781795.1 Crypturellus tataupa
GTTTAATTTAATAAGCCAAAATATGGTTGTTTAAATTAATTACAGATTGTGCAAGAATTCCATGTAATGCACTTTCGATATTCACCTTTAAATGCATGCTTATATCTATTAATTTATAAATATTTGAGATAGGTCTATGCAAAATTGATATCCTAACAACGTAAGGCATTTCAGATCATTTGCAAGAGTGTTGTGTGTGAATTCACACTGAAGCAATGAGTGGTGTTCACTAAATGCGTAAATGTGCTTCAGTTCTGTGTTTGGATTTTTTTTTCTTTTTCTTTTTTTTAAGGCTTGGCTATTAAATTCATTGTAAAATACTGCGGAGTTGTATCTCAGCCTTTTTAAGTGATTACTTGACTCCAGTGTCTGTTTGGCATGGAAGCGATAGTCAAAATATGTCTATTTAAAACAGATGTAGGTATGGGAAAGGCCTCTAAAAGGTGCTTTTCAGCTTCTTCTAGCGAGGCTGCCTCCTAAGCAGGGTAGGAGCTAGATGGTTCTCATGGCTTGCCCAGGTGTCACGTGCGGCCACGCTGCCGTGCGGCAAGCACCTATGGCAGCACCAACAGGGCTCTGGCTGACGCGGCAAGTACGTTTGCGCTCATCCATGCTTCTCATCCTCTCTCTCACTGAAGCTATTGAAAATGAAACAAAACCTAAGCAGCGGTGATTAGTGCTTGCCTGTCAGCAGGCCCTGCGAGGAACGTTGCTGCGCTCCCAGCTTCGGTGGGCTGTTGGCTGCGTGGTGATGCGGCACCGTGGCCTGCTGTAGGGAAGGGAAGGTCTTTGGGCCACTGGTCCTGCAGGGGCTGAACTTGCGGGCCCGGGGCAAACCCAGCTGCAGTGAGACAAGGGGAAAGAGCGGCCACTGGTAACCTTGCCGTGAGAGAAACAGCACAGCCTGAGAAAGGCCTTGCCATTAACAGAAAAGAAACAGGATTGTTTTCCAGTCTGCCCTAACCATGACCTTAGAATAGGGATTTCTGACTGACCCTGAGCCATGAAGCATTAAAAACACAACAAATGATCCACTGGGCTCTTGATCCTTGACATCCCTGTGAGCACGGAAGCTTTTCTAGCTCGCACTGAGAGAGTGGTATCATTTCTTTAGTTGTCTGTGCAGCTCTCAGACTGAGTTTCTCATCTGCTTAAAGTAAACTGTGGTGACTTACTGTGTCACAGCAGTTACTGTCTTGTTTTGGGATGGCAGTCCTCACTCTTTGGCTATTAGCTGGCAGACGGGAGAATGTGACTCTGCCTGTCTCACTTGAGTAGGCTTTTCCTGATTAATTGTAATTTAACCTGTAAGGAAACCTGACTTTTAAAGCTATACAACATGCAACCCTTCTTTAGGACAAGGGGAGTAGCCACTGTTAGATACAGGGAGGAGGCAAAAAAAGGGACATGGCAGCCTTACTGTTTAGTGAGGCGCCTTTCACCTCCAGAAGAGGTACATTATCTGTCTATATGTGGGGTGCTTTTTGCTCATTTTTCATGGGGATTAATGCCTGATGTAATGAGTGTTACAGGTATGTTACCAGTGTAACGGGTCTGGGTACAGCCTGCATCACTGTGTAAAGAATGTAATGAGTCCTGAAGCCAAAACTAACCATTGCAGCAAAAGCTCAGTGGTTATTCTCTTCAGGTTGCATCCATATATATATATATATATATAAAATATATATATATACACACACACATATGTATATATATATGAAGGGAGAGCTAGTCATCATCACTGCAGAGTTGCATGCTGCCCAGTATATTATGGTTATTCTGTGCTGCTGTAGTATAGGCTGTTGCAATCAGCCCCTGGATGCTCCTAAATTAAGGCAGATCATCTTTTGCTCCTAAGAAACCTCCAGAACTTGGCTGCAGCCAATAAAGAACTATCAAATGCAAGCTGGCTGCAGTTCAGAATTGGGTCCAGTATTTTTTGGCTGGGACTTGTCTGGGACTTACTAACTGTTATTTAGTAATAGACTGAATGGTTAAAATGGAGGAGGTGATGGGAGGGAGGGAGAATATCTAAATATTCTTGCTCTTGATTGATGAATCATTATTAGAGAAGTATGTGGTGCATGAGGGGGAAAAAAAAATGTTACAGGCCCTGTGGAAGGATTTTCTCTATGGAGCTTGGGACTGGAGTGAATTCAAAGTTGAAGTCCTCTGTGTGGAGAAGCAGGTGAGGAAAAGGCCTTCTGTGTTTGTGAAGGGAGATGCATCTCATATGCAGATACTGTGGATAGTGTCTGGTGACATTAATATGGAATAAGGTGTCTTCTTGTGCTGTGGGCTTGCATTAACAAATGTATTATAATGTCATGACCTCATGTGTCTGAGCTAGCATCTAGCAGAATATATCAGCCATATCAATATAATCAGTATAATCAGAAATTAACTTGATCTTGCATGTTAGCAATTGAATCATAAACTCTACCCACGATGTATGTACCTTGCTTTCAATACGTACTTTTATGTTGTCACTGGTGGTTTTCACTTGCGCGATGGCAACCTGAGGGTAAATTCGAGGCAAGATCCAAGGCAGAAAGGCAAATTGTTTTTGCAAACATGGCAGAGAAAGTGTGTGGAATCAAATGCCAATATTAATGCATGACATCTGCTCTCTGCTCCAGTTCTGAGTAAAGTAATCCAGTCCTAATTACACACTGCTGTGCCCTCTACCAGCTAAGGAAAATGGTGCAGCCATTCTTAGTACCGGTATATAAATTTCTTTCTGGATCTGATAGATACATTAGATGCAGGGCAGGCTTTTCATTTTTTGCCTGTCAGTTGCTTTGGGCAGCACAAAGAGAGGGGAGGAGAAAGGTTGCAGCAGGAAAAGATCAAAATCTTCCAAAAAGGGCTCTGCTCCTAGAATAAAAAATTTTCCTAGAGAACTTTCCCTGCAGACCTCAATCAATATTATTCTCATCTGAGTGCACATATTATTCATTAAGAAACATTGGCAAGATGTGCACTATAGTGTATGCCTTCATTAGAGCCTCCACCTGCCTGCTTTTATCAGAAGTCCTCCAGTAACTTTCATCTGCATTGAACTGGTTTCTGTCTTTGGATTGGAGGAAAAAAAAATCTGGTAATTTCACAGAATGGCTTTGTTTAAAAAAAAATCTCTTTGGTTTGCGGATGTCTTTTACCCTCTCTCACACAGTAGCGGATCAAGAGGATTATCACCATTAGATTGAGGCTGAACTGGATACTGATGAAAGCATCTGCAAAACATAGTCCAGTGCAGCAGTGCCTCGTTGGCTGCGTGTCTTGGGAATAGCGAGAATTCCTCTGTTTTCTATTCTGTGGCCATGCCATGTCCTTAGTGTGCACCTACAGCTACTGTGCAAGCAGCCGTTTGCCTAAGGAATCAGCATTTTCAAATGATACGTTGTTAGAATGGTGCTACAAAGATTGGACAAGACCCACAGAACCGCAGAGCAAGAGTGACATTGGCACTGTGTTAGGATGGTGTCATCACAAAACAGTGCAAGCCTCACATTGCATTTTATCTTTTCGGTTCATGAATACCCACTCCTGAGCACCTTGTAGCAAGGGTCTATATGGTCCCAGAAGCAAGATGGGGAGGAAAGAGATTATCTTTTTGAGGAAAGGGGATGCAACTTTTGGACAGTACCTTATGTCTAGCTCTGTTACTGAGTCCCGTGCATGCTGCTGCAATATAAATAGGAACTAACAGAAGACCCAGCTTGGTGGCTCTGTCTCATCTGTTTGCCCATCTCACGTTTGATTACTGTCTGCTCGACATGAGGGAGAGTGTGACGCTCAGAACAAGGGATATGGCAAGGCCTTGTGCTCCAGAACCAGACACAGTCGCACTGGATTCTTCTGTAAAACAGCTACAACAGATACTTGAATTCCAGATTTTTGTCTTTCAGATCTGTCTACTGGAGCCTTCTAAAGTAAGAAATTAAAGACGGGACTATCTACAAGAAAACATTTCAGTAGCACTTAGCTTTGAATCAGAGAAGGATACACAGAAAAGTCAGTATTAGTCCATCACCAGCGTTTAGTCTGTTGAAGAATCCTTCTTCACATTTATTAGAAGCATCTGGTTCCTCTGCACAGATACTGCTGTGTAGCAGAATCAGAGTCTCTACGTAGAGTTGCTCAGAGAGATTGGGCTGCAGGGGCATTTGGAAACTTCTACTGGGCTTCAGCACCGATTGAAAGTTTTACATTGCCGTCACAAACTGGTGAAAGAATACGTCTCCCTTGACCCCTAGAAATTTTCAAAAAATATTAAGAGAATAAATACAAAACTAAATATACTTTCCCAGGGAGCCTGTGAGAACCTGCCTGCTCTAGCTCCTAGTTTGGTTCTCTTCTAAATCCGTAGGTTCTAGTGTCTTGCATGTGTCCTTCTTCCAAGCTTTATTGGTATTGGGAAAGGTTGATGGATTTGCAAAGTGCTGGTGCTCCAGTAATTTATACCCGCATGAAATCCTTCTGATGATGACACTTTCTTCTCTAATTCGCAGAATTTGGTGCAATTGGGCTGTTTCAGGGATGTGGAGTTTATCTATAAAATGTCTTACATACCAAGAATTTCGATCTTGCAGCTTTTTTTTTAATATTTTTCTTTGTAGCTTTGTGTTACAGAGAGCAGTAACAAAACTTCTAAATAACTAATCTAAATTTCTGCAGAAGGTCACTGTAGACGGTAAAGCCTAATGGCTTAAAGTGTCAGCCTTATATCACAGTGGTAAAGAACTGGTTCTCTAGAAGCTCTATTTCTGAAACTTCTTTGTTCTTCCCCTATGAAAGGAAATGCTGTATTTTAGCACACTTTATTTTTAATAACCTATATTCACAAAAATATTTAACATTCATTTCACACAAAATATAGTAACAGAATTGAGCCTGATTTATTTTTACAGTGTATAGGCACAGAAGTTAAATAGATTAAGCATGAGTTTAGACATAATTGAGGTCTGTGGATCTCAAGTATGTGTTTAAGTGGTCTTTTGAACTGCAGCCCGTGTTCTCTGTGAACATAACTTTCTAGAGTGCTTGTGATTTTTCTTCCTTCACAGGATTGTTGAATTGCAGTATAAGGTCAGGCCTGTGGTCAATCTCTTCTGACACTACCAAGCTAGGTGCAAGTGCTCCTGAAATGGGTAATAACACAGAGGGGAGATCTTTCACAGCTAATTCAGTTTAGACATGTGCAAATTGTTGGGGGGGTTTTGTGTGTGTGTGTGATTTCAAGAAATAAAAGCTGTGTGTCTAAACTGGTAGATTCAAGTCTCATCTGCTTGAAAAACTGACGTTAGAAACAGCTGTGAAACCGACCTTGTGCAGCAGTGGGCTTTGGTATGGCCTGATACTGCCTTCAGCACTGGTGCAGGACTTAATCACCCCCTCACATTCTTTTTTTCCTGTCAGTTAAAAGACAAAACATATTACCTTTCTGATGAAGCTTTATCATTCACAATACTGAAATGTTAACCAATTTCTGGATTAAGAGCCTGAAACCAAAAGAATGCTTTTGTAGCATAGGCTGGTTTTGCTCCACTCATCTACATCGTTCAAGCACAGGGTAATAAGAAGTCTCACATATCTGCCAAAGGCTTGACTCAAGTATACTGCAAACTTCCTTTGCTATTTAATAACTGCTCATGACTCTTAACAAATTTCTCATTTTCTCTTTCTTGTTCTTGACTATCAGAAGATGATCAAGGCTGGCTAGGGAGCAAGGGAACAAGAGCAAGATCCAGAGATCTGAGTCTAGTGCCTGCCTTTCCGTCTTGTTGTTTTCACCCCTGTGCACCTCATCCCTTCCACGTGGGAATGTCAGGAATTAGCATTTGATTGGAAGCTTTTCTGGACAGAGGACAGCTGTCTTCTATCTGTAGCTTCTGCATGATGGCTTCCCAATACTGGCTACTTGTGGGGTGTGTAAGATAATTGAATGCATTGCACATTAGTGTGTTCAGGAACTTAATGTTTTAGGCTTTGTAATACATTATTTTCTCTCCTTGTGTGACACTTTCATGTGTCTCTTGCTTTTACCCTCAGTCTCTTTCATCTCCAGTGACCACATCTTTCTCCCAGTGACCACATCTTTCTCGAGTGTGAACATCACCTCTTCAGAATGATACTGAAGTCAGTCTCTGGTTCCTCAGTTTCTTCCTGTTTTGCCCTTAGCATCCCACCAGTGACCTCAGACTTAAGTGCATGCAAACAAATGCCTGCTGCTTGGTAAGTCTGTGTTTCGACAAAATCGCATCACCCCTGTAGCAAACTAAGAATAAGGCTTGGCAGTTGCATACTAAGATCCTGCTTCTTCCGTCTTTGCACCCAAAACTCTCTTTGACTGCAGTGAAAAAGGAGTGGATTCAAGAACTAAGGTATGTTCAGAAATGAGTTGATGCATGATACTCTCCAGGATTGGTATTTTTCAAGTACTACTGTGGTTTTTTTGTTCTTTTTTTTTTTTTTTTAATTATATGGATAAGATCCTGTGGGAGCAGTATGTGCCATACAGCGGGAATTAAATACCAGAAAATTAACAGGGTTGTTGTGTTACAAAGCTGAAGACATTTTTATCCTTATACTTGTATATTCACAGAAGAACATACTGCACTAATGAACCACCACTTTATGTTCCCAATCATATTTATGCTTGCAAACAGTGAGCGTACCGCATTAAGTGTGTTGCCAAGCAAGCTAAGCTGTGTTTCTTGGCAGAGATGAAAGAGGAGGGGGGTTATTTTTTGATTCTCCCTGCCCACCCCCCTTTTGGCATTGTGGTATGTACAAGGTGTGCTTTAAAGAAGATGGGCAGAGCTACCAGATGAGTGAGTTTAATTCTGCCTGTCTTGACATGGGTGAATGTAATCATGGGGAGCTGGAGCGGGGGAAGTTCCCGGGAGATGGTGGGCAGCATTTTCTCCCCCAAATTCTACCAAAAAAAAAAGCTCGACTCCCCCTTGAGGGAAGCCTGAAAAAAAGTATGTAAAAGGCAACATGGGGGGGACCTAAATAAAAGCTAATAGATGAGCAGAGCTAATATTAGTTTCCTGATATGTAAAGCCAAGTGGATTAATGGATCAGCTCATGCATTGCCTAAGGAAACAAAATCTTCAATACTTCTGTGCACATTGAGGACGTGAACAAAAAAGCCCTTTAGAAAGAAGAAAAAAAAAACTAATTTGGGTGAATCAATTACTACTTACTCTTTTTTTAAAGGAGGTTCACATCGAGGTAAGATTTGGGTAACCTGCAAGGCACAAGTCATGTCTCAGATGCTGTAATGATGGTTGATCTCAGTTTGCATCAGTCTTGCCTTGTCTTTTTGTAGTGTTCTGGTTTTGGCTAATGGAAATCTAGCCCATTATGGTAAACATAGGCAGCAAGTACATTAATAGTGGCCACTGACGTTAATTCAGATTGTAAACAATTCAGAACTGTTCTCAGTGCATACTATGTTATATATCATTTTACCTGCTGTTTCAGAGGGCCAGTTCTCACATGGACTTTTAAGGTACGGAAAATTCTCTGCCACAGTTTTCTACTTTGATAAATAAAACTAGTTGCAAATTCTGCTTTGCTCCCCATCTGCCCTTTATACTTCATTCTTGCTGTCCTCGGCTGCAAGCATTTCACTCCAGAACTGCCACTATTACAGCGCAGATCTGTTCCTTAGTTAAAAAGGGGGAGAGAAAAAAAAAAAAAGTTTAGTGAGGGGGGAGATGTGGGAAAATCATCTAATGCAATAGGTAGAAAGAAAATTGAGCTTATTTATACAGTAACATGTGTGTGAGTAATGCCTCCCTTCCTGGGCTATATGCGCCCCCATTTTCTCTCTCACACACGTATATACACACACACTTTAACTGTGCTTTTGTGTTTTGTCAGAATTAATGAGAAAAGTTCCCTTGCCCTAGGGGTAATTAGTGTCCTTGGAGTTAAATAAGCTAATACTTAGACACCTCTGGCACAGGCAATTATGTTTGTGTATTGAATAATTGATTCAAA
The DNA here is from genome assembly GCA_034781795.1 of Crypturellus tataupa. Taxonomy (NCBI): domain Eukaryota; kingdom Metazoa; phylum Chordata; class Aves; order Tinamiformes; family Tinamidae; genus Crypturellus; species Crypturellus tataupa. The sequence continues at coordinate 1,449,068 of JAWLRI010000596.1, forward strand.
GAGGGGGGGAAGGGGCTGCTAATCAGATCTGAGCATAATGAATTGATTTAATTAACAGGGGAATCTGAGGGTCCCTGGGAAATGTGTGCATTTATTCAGCAGCAGGAGCGAGCGCGCAGCACATAAATTGAGAGAGAGAGCGAGGGAGGGAGGCAGGCGGCAAGTGCCTGGGCTCGCAGCGATAGGCTCGCGGCTTCCCTCCCTCCCGCCCCTCCTGCCTTTGAATATAATTTTCGATTTAGAGTGAAATCAAGAGAAAAGCGCTCGGGAAGCCGGGGCAGCTCTGGCAGGGGCGGCCGCGGAGCGGGGCCAGGTGCCGAGCGAGCCCGTGCCGTTCCGTTCCGTTCCGGCCGTTTCTGAGAGCG
>JAWLRI010000596.1:1456501-1519199 GCA_034781795.1 Crypturellus tataupa
AATCAAATAAATTCCAGGCTTTATTTCTGTTGAACTCTCGTAAGTTTCTTTGTTAGCACAGTAGAACTTTAAAATGAAAAAAAAAAAAAAGAAGTGGATGTGAAGCATCTGTTACCCATCTTCTAGATCAGCTTTGCAGTTGACTGGACTGTGGATAAAAGACACACTAAGTGGTTGAGTATTGCTTATGCTGGGAAAACAAATGAAGCTAACAGGGTTTCAAAGGCTTTGGAGCAGTGTCATTCTCAGAGGTGTTCAGTTGTTTTCTTTGGCAGTGTAAGTTGAAGCTAGCTAGTTTACTTTATTAGAGACATAAGGCTATTCTTGTAACCTTTCCCTGATTAAGATGAATTTGACTGTCTGACCTGATTTCTTACTGGACCACACGTGGTGTGCTAGGTTTTTGTTTTTTCTCTTCTACAACTCATCCCTTTTAAGCAGGTTTTTTCCATATTTTGTTATATTTTCCTTTTCAATCTGTGCTGCCCTGCAGAACTCCGTTCCACTGTGATGGAGCAATACAGATCAAGTAGAATAACCCAAGTGCATCCTTCCCGTTGGAGGCAGTGCTTTTGCTGGTGTAGAATCAGTAGTGCAATATGAAGGGATCCAGTTTTTGAGTATAATATGTGAATAATGCTTGCCACAAAACAAAAATTCAGTCATCATAATAGCAATTAGGAAAAAACTGCAGCTTATCGCAGCTGTAATCTGTACCAACAGTGAAGCACAGCCTAGTAATCAGCACGTATGGTCTGAAAGGCGCTAAGAGAAATCACGGCTCTTTGTTACGTGTGTGTAGGGGGGAAGTTGCCTTTTTGCTAACTTTCATTGCGTTAACTAGACACGGTGTCCTGAACCAGGGTAGGAGATGTACGTGCACTTCCAGAAACACTGACCAGATGTGCATTCATCCCAGGCTTTGTGCAGGAAGTAGCACCCAGAATTGTAGATTCAATGTCTTTTAAAAACATAACTAAATATAAATAGCACAAATAGGTCAAGGGGATGGTGTTTGAGACACCTCTGTTAACAGGCACTCTGTACACAAACCTTGTTGTTTAAACAAAAATCTGTAGTTTTTAAAGAGTAGTGAAAGATGCTCCACCAATATGTGTGTTAGGGTAGGGGAATGGCTCTTGGGTTGATGGGAGGTATTTAGGGCAATGAATATTAGGTAATTTGAAACTGGATTAGTAGGAGCAGTTGGGTTCCCTGTTGTGTAAGAGCCCATCTTACCCTGTACTGAAGGGAAGAAAAGCAGCATTTGGAATTAGAAAAGCAGGGAAATTGATTGTATAATGGCAGGCCACAAACTCTGTTAAGAGAATGGTGCCACCACACTCTAACCATGGGATTGACTTAATAAGTGAATGTGTCTGTTGCCCTATCTATGGATATCTATAGATAGGTGAATATGGAAAGTGTGGTATCCAGCAGGATTGTCTTAATGAGCTGCTTCTGTTAGCGAGATATTTATAGACATAATAGACATAAAAGGCAAGTATGGGCTACATACACACCTAATACAAAACTATGCCATGTAGGAAGGACTATCCTACCTGCTACTGCTATCTCTTGTTCTTAAGGAGTGTCACTGAGGTTTAGCTACTTAAGAATCATGCAAGGAGAGAGGAGAAGAAATGGCATAGGGTTTCCTTGTTCAGTGGCAAGGAATTGCATTGTTCTGTTGCCCAGTACTCTGGGCACTTTTTCTTTTCCTTCCTCTCCTCCTTCCACCTAGCACCTAGCACCTTCTGTGTGCTCCATCAGTGTCTGGCTTCCTGTTTCTAGAGGAACGTTACCCATCTTCTCAAATGCCAGATTTGTTGCAGAAGGTCACTGAAAAGCTGGAAAGGGAATGTGTTTCCCTGTTTAGTTGGGTTGCCTGTTGGTTGCTCCATCTTCACGCGGTTGCATGGTAACTTCAGAGATCTGGTCATGCTTTAGGTCGTGCTACCACATCATTTGGTGCCTAAAGCACACAGCAGTGGGCTAATATATTTAGAGACAATATATAGAGGCAACTGAAGTTTGTGAAGCAGGAATTTGAGTAAGAGCAGAGCACACTTGGTAGTAAACTGCATGAGGCTTGGTTGCAAAGTAAGAGTAAAAAGAAGGTATTTTTAATGTTCCCCCAACCTTCATCAAATGTAGAATCTATGGTAGTCTTCCTAAAGGTCCCTTCTGCTCTCAGAATTGACAAGTACCGAGGCATAAGGCACCTGCAAGAAATAGGTAATAAAGTAATTGCCTGAACATTTTCAAGAAATGAAAAATGCTGCAGTTAAGAGATCCAGTTTATCAGAACTCCACTGAAAAAAAAATCTAGTTACTCATCCTATGGGAAGAAGATGTCTGAAAGGAGTTAGCAAGCTACCTTGTACAGGTAGGGATATTCCTGCCAGGCATTCAAATACGTATTAGCGTCTGCTCTGATCAGGGAGCTCAGAGATCTGGGTAGGCATTTTTATAGGGTGTCATCATTCTTAGGTCCCAGATGTGCTAGTTGTCTGCTTGACATGATAGATATTAAAACAGTTCGTAAACGTTTCTCAGCTGGGGTAATATGGCAGAAGCAGCTGTTTCTTGGAAATTTGTTTGCTTTAATTTTAGTTTAAATACAGTAGAAAGGATACTTGATACCCCGGCAGCAGACCATAATTCCTCTTCTTTGGAGTTAGTGTTGAGTTTTATGATCTTTTAACAAATGCAACATGAACATGTCAGCCTGTTTGTCCTAGCCGTTCAGAAAATACTCTCTTATGGTGGAATCTTCAGAAAAATTCCTTTTAAAAGCAGTACATTATTAATAAAGTAATCCATTAGGCCTGGTGATAAAGGGTCACAGCAGAGTCTGAATACTTTTCTTAAATGGTTAAGAAATTTATCATGGTTGGAGGATTAATTGATTTCATTTGAAAGCTTCTTTTTTTTGTTTGAGGTTTTCAAGCTGTATGTTTAGAGATGCTTTTACTCTATTTGTAAATATATGCTTGCTGCTTAAAGTTTTGTTACACTTTCATTAGCATGAGCTATTACATTTCTGCTAAAGACAAACTGTACTTTTAGCATTATGACTGATCGCATCTGCAAGGAGTCTCACTTAGAGAATATGAAAGTTTATGTCAAATAAGGTATTATACTTGAAATCAATCCAAAATCAGAATAATGGTATGAAGTATTAGGTGTTGCGGTGTAAGAATAAAAAAGGCACTGCCGACGTTGCTAAATGCCGAACTATAAAATTCTAATGGGTCTGTATGTTTTTTAAATTGGACAGAACTGTCATCATTTAGAATACATAGACATTGTTTTAAACAGTATAGAAATCACTGCCCCCAACTTCCATAATGTGTGTAACTGTTGCCAGGGAATGATTTATTCACTGAATGTAGCTCCTGTTCACTGAAGGCTTGGGGAAGGAGGGAAGGGCGGCTTAAAATGAAATTTGTTCGCTGTTAGATTAACATAATTAAGCCTATACATGCTCTGAAAACAATTCACTGCGTGCAGCCACTCTTTTTTTTAAAAGCCTGTGTGTTCATTCTCTCTTTTCCGACAGGATGACTCCCAAGCCTAAGTTTTCAAGCCTGATGTTGGGTACTATCTGTGCAAGCAGATGTTCGACTCTCTTTTTCCAGTGAATGTTTTTGCAAACGAGTTTCTTCGTACATTGCACATCAAAGCAGATAATGGATGCTGCTGTCCAAATTTAGAGGATTTTTTTATTTGCACTAAACGTTCCTGAATTGTTTGCTGGGGTGCTCAGGATTCTTTACATGCTTATAAAACTATGAAACGATAGTTTGGGAAGTGAAAGTAATATTTGGCACCCCCACCAAAAGTATTGATTCCGACAGTTCTACTTCTTAAGGAAAAAGTGGGAAATAGTTGCATATTTATGACTGAACTGCAGAGAACTTGGACCACAATTAAACAATTAACCTTCTCGCCAATGTAAACATCCATTTGAGTCAAAGCCAGGGACATTCCTACTCAGTTTATTATGGATCTGAGATATAGAAATGTATTCTGGAGGACTGTGTTTCTAATAAATAAAAAGTCATAATGAGACTGTAACTGGGAAGGAAGACAAAAGCAGCCATGCTTTAAATTGTTAATGATGGTGCCAGTGGCTGCAGCTTTACCACAGCTGTTTAAATTGATCAGCTAGGGAAAATGTTTTGTTTTGGCATTTTCCCTGTTTGTGCAACTCTTTCGAAGTGACTTTTGGAAGCTTTTCAAAGGGGAATCATGATCTTTTTTAGACCAGTTTCCAGTATCCAAGCATGCAGTGCAGTTTTTCTTAGGCAAAAACGTTTCTGGCTGGCATGCTATTGCTTCCTCTAAATTTCCTCTCCTCTGCTTTTCTTTACTCTGCCTCCCCATCCAAAAATACCGCAAATTGCTTGCTACTCATTTGAGAGGATGCAGAAGCGCACTTCCAAACTGTCTCTCTCCTTCTTTTCTTGTCTCCTCTATTTTTCTGGCACTACTGAGCTTGGTCAGAAAGGCAGAAAGGTGCTATGTCAATTTGCTATGCATCTTTTGGTCAAGCACCCAGTGTGAAATTGTTCTGTGAAATGTACTTTTTCAGAGGGGACTTGCCACTAATTTGTATCCTGGTTGGCTGTGCCTTGCAGGTGTGCCTTAACCAATATCTTTTTAATGCTTGTGTCATTTCCTTCTGCCCCAGAGAAGTGGCTGTACATTTCAGAAAGGTGCAGTCCCTTCAAGTCGTGTTAGAAGCAAGCAGAAGGTCTTGCCTTTTCTGCATTTTGGCAAGCGTCAGACATAGCTGCCTGCTGGTGGAGGACCAATTTGAGCAGGAGAGCCTTGGTGTGTTTGCAGAGCGCGACCTGCCCCCTGTCCTGCCTGGGCCTACATATTCTCAGGCAGCTCGGTTTCTGCCTAATGTGTGTGTGTGTATGCAGGGGGGCTGTATTGAATATTATTCAGAATCCATTATATCTTTATCTTTATACTACTCTGTGGAAAATGATTTCTGTAAGTACCCTGTTATGGTTATGAAAGCCTGAACCAAGCATCAGTCTCAAACCCTTTGACCTGTCTGCACAGAATGGAGATCTGTTTTGAAAAGAACTCCTTTATATCTGTTTTTACTCCATGCCCTTCCATTCATTTGCCTATACAAAGCAATAAAGGGTAAAACTAAAGTAACATAAATTGGTCTGTCTTCCTGAATCCATGTCTCGCTAATGTACCCAGATTAACTCAACTGTAAATTGTCTCCTTTGGATGTCGTGTCTTGCTAAAAGTTTCCTATATGATTCATGATTTGGATTGCTTTTAACAGCTATTGGCTAAGCAATATGGTAAATGTACAAGGTGATGCAATTGGCATTAGTGAGAGGATGCACAGGAGCATGTAATGCAGTCAATACTACATTAACTACTGATGCCCAATTACAGAAACTGGAAGAGTGGCTTTTAGGAGCATTAGGACTTGCAGAAGAGCTGAGATCACCTGCCGCTCCTTGCCTAAAAGCTTCACCCTTTATGCGCTGGGATCAAAGCAAACATCCAGTTGCTATTTTGTCATGTATAGCGACGAAGGTATTTTCCCCTCCCTTTTTTTTTTCTCCCCCAAAAGTGTCACGCTGATGCTTTTAGCACATGTAAATTTGTATCTCCGTATTTCAAGATTCTCCTTCCATCTCCTGGGGCAAGACTTTATTTGAATAAAAACTCTCTAAGCACCCCTCTGTTTATTGGTTCTGTTTCTCTGAAGCTTACTACTTTAACCGTTTTTTCTTTTAAAAATACTAAGCGCAATTTAGAGTGTCCTATTTCAGTGTGTCAGGCAAGCCTCCCTTTCACTCCTCTAGCTCTTTCCTAGCTCTTTCCTCTTTCTAATCTGTATATGATTGTTTGTGACCTCAGCTGACTTGAAGTCTCCAGAAAGAGTGTTTTAAAATACGACCAGATACCACATAAAACAGGATATTTGAGCGTGTGACCTCGCTGTGGTGCGTGTTCAGATTAAGCACACATTGTTTCCACCATAGGTTTTAAAACCCATTTGCAGCAGACAGCAAAGGACCACATTACACTAAAAGGCAGTGCATACTTTTGGATTGAGCTGCGTACGATCACAGTTCCTGAATCTGTTTTAAAAATGAGGAGCAGCGTCGCTGCTCTATGGTGAAAGCAGCAACCCACAACGTTCCTCTGGACTTTGAGCAAGATGGGAAATTAAGCAGCTCTAAGAACACTGAATTTTTTTTTATATAAAAGACAGCTGCCAGGTGGCTTATTGCTCTTATTTCAGCATTTGTCTTTACTTCCAGTTATTGTACTTGGCATGTTGCTGCTGATTTTAATCCTCAAAGCATCTTACCAGTATTAAGTAATTCTTCTGCTCCCCAAGTTAGCATCCTGTGGAGCGAAGGCCTGGCGATCTGGTGGCGAGCCCGGAGCCCCAAGGGCTGCCCGGATTTCTACACGGGTTGTCCCGGGTTTGTTCAGCTTTGCTAGTTGTGTCAATCCTCACTTTTTTTTTTTTTAATGTCCTTGAATACCACCCAAGTAATTGCAAATCCTTGAAGGGTTTTGCTCTCTTGGCATTGCTAACCGCTTCTTGTCACAATTCCAAGTGTCACTTGCATCCCCTTCTGATTCCTCCCGTGCTTATAGGAGCCGGCCACGTTCCTGTGGGTATGCACACAGCAGGAAAATGAGGCAAGGTTGCACTGTAAAATGCTGTGACGTTCTGCAAGGGCTTCCGTAGCACCCTTGTTCGGTAGATGGTGCCTTCGCTTTTTCTCCAGGTATTGGTCCTCAGTGCGATTGCGCCCAGTCCTGTCCCATATGTAGCTAACGCCCATGTGCACCCAGCCAGGCTGGCCCGGGGTTCAGCCGCGAGAGGGAACAGCGGGGCCGTGGGGACGGGAGAGGAGCAGCTTTGTTGTTTTGAAGAGGGCTGTTGTGTGCAGTTCCCGATCAATGCGCGTTTGAAGGCCGGAGGGAGGGAGCTGAAGGTAGCCCGCTGCCTTTCCCTTGCACTAATGTGTTGAAAGGTGGCCGGGGCGTGCGAGAACCTGGCTGAGCTCTGCCTTCAGAGCAGCCTCACTGTGACAAGCGTCCTGCACCCGATGCCGCTTCCCAGCTGTACACACAGCGCTCTAAATGTCTGAAGTACCCAGCAGGGCAAGTCAAAACGTCCCCTAGTAACTTTGTGCTTAGGCAGTGTTTTCTCTTTTGCTTTGATCGCGAGAGAACAGATGTGTCTCCTCTTGCTCGCGCCCCGTGCGCCCGTGTTCCCCAGCCCTGTGCCGCCGCTGGGGTGTTCGGGGTGGGCGGTTGTGCCACTTTGTTCCTGCGCTGGGTTGTGGTTGGTTTTTTATTTTTTTTTCCAGACAAACTAAACAAGATTTTAACTTATTCTCTCTCATTCCCTCTAATATGAATTAAAAAAAAAAACTCTCTTAAAAAAAAAAACAAAAAAAAAAAGGTATGAATATGTATAATCGATTCATTGACTAGTCTTTTTGTGGGTTTTTAAGCATTCAGTTTAAGTGAGCTGCTCAGTGAAATTTGTACATTCATAAAATAGCTGATTGAAAAGCAATATTTCAGATAAATACAAGCCAGCGATCTATCAGCAGTTGTAATAAAAGCTGGGCTTCAGGCTGTGATTTTATTTTGAAATAATAAGAATTGCTTTATTCTTTTTACTTGAGTTACCATGGTAATTCTGTCGTGTAGCAGTGTTATATTGATTTAGAAAGTGGACAGTAATATTTCTTTTGTGTTATTCTGTTTCTAGGGGTTGATTTCTAATTTCCACTTGGAGATTACTTTTATAAATTTCTTAAGTCCTTCCACTTTTTTCTCTAGCAGTGTAATTTTCCTCTCACACATTGCTATTTTCTGAGCTTATTGGTTTGCTCTTATTTTAAATTAAACTTGCTGGTTTCAAATATTGAAATGACATCTTTGTCTGTGTCTGTACTTTGGTTTAGCAAAATATTACAGTCTGCTGTTTTATGCTTAATAATTTAAGGGAAGCTTTATGTCTGCCATCAGTGATTGTTGGTAACTTATGACTAAACCAACACAGAGCTTAAACCTCTAACATTTTAACATTTGGTGCTTCTATCTGATACTATTTTTTTCCTTGTGAGTGTGGGTATGCTAAAGAGAATGATAATTAAAATTTTAAGATATTAATAGGCATTGAAGAATGAGGTCACTGCTGGCTCCCTTAGGGCTCTAGAGAAATTAGGAGAACCACTGGTTTTGTCCATCATGCAGATACCCTTACTGGTCACTGCTTTTCCTTTATCAGTGAAGAAGCTTATGTTTTTTGAAAGCAGAACTTTTATTTGTAGATGTGTACGTACATATATAATGGTTGGCAAAAAGTTACAAGCTGTTAGAGCACTGCAGAGGGTTGCCGTACCTCAGCTCTGGGTAGCGGCTCTTGACTTGCTCACCTGGAAGCAGAGGTGGTTGACTCCAAAAGGATGCGAGATGCTGATGTGATGGAACTGGGGAAATGGCAAATAAACTCTTGAAATGGACTGAACCAGCAACTTGTAGTAACAGCGACAGTGAGTGCCAGAGCAGGGCGCTGAGAGGCCCCTGTGTGCCAGGGAGGAACCACGATCACCGTTCCCAGCACAGAGAGTCTGGTGGAAACGGGCACAGAGGATGCTCTGACCAGGAACGAGGGGCCCGCGCTCGAGCGCAGCTGCTGTGGCAAAGTGCTGTGCCCCATAGGAGAACGCTAAGAGGGGAACATGAGAGAAGAAGAAAAATGAGCTTTGTGTGCAGGAAGATGATCTTTTCTTTAGTACAAGTGATTTTATTGGATAAGAGTGTATCTAGGCTAGAAACCTGAATTTTTCTGGCACTCAAAAGGGTTGTCTTCCAGATCAGCCTGCCCCACAGAGTACTGGGGAAAAAAGGCAGCTTGTTTGGGCTAGAGATGGGCACAGTTGTCCACGAGCAGAAGGTGGCACTGGGCCCCCTCCGGGCTCCGTGCAGAGAGGTTTATGTCACACTGCGTGAACCTCCGTCAGCATTTCCCTGTAACACCCTTGGATTTTCGTGAATATTCACTTATGGTGAAAATTGAACATAAGATCCTGCCCAGGGGTACCTTTTTCTTTAGTATTAAAATTTTATCAACCTGTCATTTTGCTGGGATTTTCAGTTCTCTATGTGAGTAAAATGAAGGGGAGGCCAGTGGGGAAGAGGAGAACAGACCTTGCGCTTACTTCCTGGATACTACCTGCTTTAAGATAACAAAAATAAGACCCCTAAAAATACGTTAAAGCACAAGGTTTCAAGTGAGCTTCCAGGTTAGAAGTGCCAGAAGCCGTGTCTGCAGGCTTTGAGCTTCCGTTTAATGACCTGATTTGGTTTGGTTTGAGTGTTGAAATGTTTAAGCAGCTGCTCTACCCAGTCTCCCCTGGCTCTTCTTGGTGCACGTTGCTGTGCAGGTGTTGCCTGTGCTGTCCCTTTGAGAGCAGTGACCCACAGTGATCCACAAACTTTGAAGCCTTCGAAGAGCTCTCGACCTGGGGGACTGCAATGGCCCTTGGAGCCTTAATGGCCCATTGGGTGATGTCTGTTATGTATTAGTCTGAAATATTTCCAGAATTAATAACTTGGTGGTCTTTTTTTTTTTTTTTTTTTTTTTTTTTAAGTCAATAACTCTCCACAGTAGAAGGCAGTGGCTCCAAAGGCTAAAAGGCAGTTTTAAAGTAATGCAACGAGAGACTGTTCAATGTCTCCTGACAGTCTCAGGGCTGAGCATTACTCCTCTGCTATTTCTCTAGCATTTTCTTTCTCATTCCATAGTTGGATTATAAAATACCTATGCTACCAGGAGCTGACACCTCTCCCCAGATTCTTTCTGATGTGGCAAACCAGTATGATACGGTGGGTTGTCTCAAAATAATGGTGTTGTCTTTCCCCATTCCGCCTGCTTTTCAGGAGGCGCTTCAGCTGATAATTTGTACTTGTTTTAGTAGAGCTTTATGCTCAAGAGAGCAATCCTCCCCTGGTAGGAGAAAGGACTAGATAATTTAATAGATTATGTGTATGTACAAGTGGGGGGTGTGTGTATGTGTGTATATATATAAATGTGTGTGTGTATATATATATATATGCACACACACACTTTATATTATCTTAGCATTTCTCTCTGTACCTGATCTTTCCATGGGATACAGTGTTATCCGCATCCTAAGTCAGGATTTGGGTTTGCCACCCCCTACCTAAAATATATTTCCTATCCCTATGGTTCATTCCATTATAACTGTGGGATATATCTTCTGGGACTGAGTAATTGGCTAGGTCAGAAGTAATCTTTATTTCACTGGAGAGATGTTTACAAACTGATGCTGTAGTATCTCTTTAAAACCCACTGAGAATCTGATTAAAGGCCTGAGGATCTTCTGCGAAGATTGCCTGCTCCCAGTTGACTTGAAAGGGTCAGCATGCTGTCACAGTCTCAACTACGAAGAATTAACTTAAGGCTGATTCAAATGCTACTCTCTATGTATAGCATTGATTGGACTGCTTTCAAATGGCAAGAGGTAACTTTATACTGCAGCATGTGCGAACTCCATTTAGTTAAATAGGGAAAGCGAATGAATGTGGTCGCTTGTGACACAGGAACTCGAAGGTGAATGCAGCTACCCCTCTGCCCTGAATTAAATACTTCGGGGAGGGTGGGAGAGAAACATAATTCTCCCTGTAACCTATATGGGATACGAACTGCTGCAGCTGTTCCTCAGCAAGTGCAACTCCAAAGCTTCACTGAATCTTTCTTCTCTTCCCTACAGCCTACGTGCTTCCCAGCCTGGGAAGGCTCGACCTTGGTGCAAGCCTTGATCTCAGTGGCGACAGCAGTTGAGTCTGTCTGTGACAAAAAAATGGGCCCAGTGAAATGGGTTTTGTGCTGCGTAATTATTGTCCCTCTTTCAGGAGCTGGTAGTAGCACCGGGAGTTTTAACCTTGTTTCATGAGAGCATCTGGTGGAAGTCCGGCTGGCGGCAGCACAGCAAGGGTCTCGCTGTGCCGGGCGAAGCAGAGCTTCCCCTTTGCTTGCCTCCAGGTATGTCTGGAAACCAAAGGGACTTTCTGGTCACACAGTCACAGCATCAAGGCCCTTCGTAGGGTTGTGTAGGTAGATCGGTGCTGTTGGAGAGGGGGTGATCTCAAGGGAAGGTGTGTGTGGATTTCCCTGGCATGCTGTCTTGGGCTTCTTCCTAGTGCAATCCAGAGGGGAGGGGAAGGTGGCCCAGAAGGGTACCAATGCACTGAGACTAGCGCCTGGGATGGCATAGGGCTTTCTGCTTGTTCTGTGCTTTGAGCAGGGAGAGGGGCTAAGAGCTGCTGTACTAAGTGCAGTTCTGGAGGAGGCATTGCCGGGAATGGTGCCGGGCTCTGAATCGGAGCAGCCAGAGAGGCCGTGCCGCCCGAAGCGCCACTCCGTGCGAGCTGGGCCCGGCGCAGCCGCCGGGCGCTCACCGCCCCGTGGACGCTCTCAGGAGAAAAGTGGACCATGAAGATGGTAGCAGCTGTGCACCAGGCAAGGTAAAGGAAGGGAGAACATTTTAATGCGTGTGGCAGGTGACCAACCACAGAGTTGTGTCATTTTCTATCTGCAAGACCTGAAAAATGACATTGGAGCCTGGCAGCATGTTCCTTCCTGTGACTTCCCCTAGGAGGCTCCAAGCTGGAGGAACCCTTGCTTCATGGTCACAGCACTTTATCTGTTGCATGTTTCACTGCAGATAATTAATTCTTTTTCTGTACAGTGAAAAGAAACTTTTTTAAAAAAGTTTTAAATTTTCATCCCCCCTTTTTTTCCTGCTTGGGATGCTTGGCTCCTTCCTGATTGCTGATCCAATCCCATGTGTTTGTTCAAGTCCCAAGTGATGACTCAATTTTATTTTATTTCATATTCACCCACAAGAAACTAGATAAAAACTTGATCTCAACCCAATCCTTGGTAAATCCTGATCTGTATTTGGGCTTTACCGTTGTATAGTGTTCTCATTAAGCTTGTACACTTAAAACAGTGACTCTCCAAAGAACACTTATTGCTGATACTTAACCGAAGAAAACAGATTTTTTTTTTTTTGGTCGTAGATTAAGTTTCCTTGAGATCTGCAGAGCAAACCAGTTTGGAAGGTAAGCACGCTGGTTCCCGCTGCAAGAGAAAGTCTTACAAGTCGTTCTGTAATATCAGAGGATAACAGCGTGTCAAGTCTCGTTTTATTTCAGTTATGATAATACATCTGAGATGCTATAAACCGTGTTAAAATGTGGGTTATCATAGCCAGGTCTGTAAAACAAGCCAGGTAAGTCCATATTATGGTTTGAAGTCATGAGAGGATGCGGGAGGAGCAGTTAATTTTGAACTTCTCTTGCACTGCATGTCGTGATGAGTGCTTGAGGAAACTAACATCTGAGTGAGTTTATCGTTAAAGGAATCCTTGGTAGCAGGCTGTGTGTACTCAGCATTTTGTGCAAGCTCTCTGAGCAGTTCTCCCTCTCGTGAGTTTACCATGGAGTTTAGCAGAGAGAGTTGTCTGATAAATATGTTTTGTGGGTGCTGAATGACAGTCTTTCCATGAAATGAATCCTGAAGATGCTTTCCATGCCCTGGAAGAAATCACTAAGATGTCATGTAGGAAAAAAGCAGATCTTGATGTTGTGTGGGCTTGCTTTTGGTGCCAGGATATGCATAGAGAATAGCAAGAAATAATCTCTAAGTTACTTGCCTAAAAGAGCAGCATTTTAGTAATCTGTGGTGGGAATGAAATTCTGATCTCCAAATCTCAGGCCTGGATGCTTCACACAGAAATGCAGATAACGGCAGGAGTGCATGTGGTTCGTGCTGCAGCACGGTGCCCGTGCTGACGCCTGCTGCCAGGCTGCCTCCAGCTCCTTCCAAGGGAAGATGTTGTGTTTCACTGGGGCAAACGCTAAGCTGGCTAAGGCTTTCTCTGTCACGCAGTTTAATGCACGTCACCTTTCCTTCCCCTGTCAGGATTTAATGTGATATATAATACCCATTGTGGCCAAGTATTTTTCCTCTAAAGTGAATGTAAGCTTTTGGGAACAATGTGCTAACTAAATGGAACACACGTTCTGCCAGCAGGTTGGTTGACAATTTTTTTTTTTTTTTTTTTTTTGATTTTATCAAGGAGATAAGTAATAAAGCAGATGAGTGCCTGTGGAAATGGAAATGTTAAAGTAAACGGGGTCTTGTGTGTGTGCAGGAGGAGAGGTGTCTATTTGCTAGTCAGGGAAGGCAGAGGAGAAGGAGAAGCACCTGCAGGAGCTGCCGCTTCCTCTTGTTAACAGCCCCACGAGGGCTGCTCAACCCGTGTCTCCCCTCCTGGGGGCCGGGCAGTGGTGGCCACCGTCTCGCTGGATGTCCCCGCGGCGCAGCGCTGCTCACCCCGCAGCACGGCCACGGGGAGCGCTCCCAGGCCATGGGGACCCCGCGATGGGGGAGCCCGCTAGCCGCGTGCTCCACTCCACGCTGGCCTCAAGGCAGAGCTGCCGCCAGGGCCATTTCCCTTCCGCACCTGAGGACCACGTGCAGCCTGATCCCCTCCGCCCTTCCCGCTGCCTTCAGAAGTCTGTGTGACTCTTTACTGATCCTGTCTCTTCAAAAGACAGAAATCTTCATTTCTCCCCCCAGTTTTGAAGAACTGAGCTACCTGAATCTTGAATCGTTTGGCTTGCCCTCTGCTACACAGCCCTTGCAGCATCCCTTTTATATAATCACCACTGCTCACTGTAGCCCGTAATACAGCCCTACTCCTCTCTCTAATAGACCGCTATGATGTCCATGACTTACATCGCTGAATTTTCATTACTACTACAAAGACTTTTATGCACTTTAAAAGGGAACAGATGGATTCTTCCCTATTTTGGAAGAGATCATTCATGCCTGTCCACCTTCTCAAGTTCACCTATTTTCATTACTTTAACTTAAAATGATTTGTGGAGGCTTCAGAGCTCTCAAAATTAAACTGAGGCCTGAATAAGATTTGAACCTAGATTTTCCTCATCTAACCTAACGTGGATGATGGCTTCAAGGGAGGACCTAGAGAATAGTTCATTTCGGTTATAGTTCAAAACAGTAGTCAGTCTGTTCTTTCCCACTGTGCCCTTTCAAAGTGGCTCCAAGGAAACTCACAAAGAGCCATTCGGAGATTGAAGTGAGAACAAAGGGTTAATTGTTAAATTATCTTTTGCCCCCAAAAATCTAAGGAAAATCATCTGAAAGATGTTAGTTGCATACAGAGTATTTCTGTCTCCATCCAGTGTTAAGTAGTCTGTTTTAGAAGCCCTTTATGTTCTGTCCTTGGCAGTTCTCAATAGGCTTTTGCACTCAAACAATATGGACTCTAGCAGGTGGCATTTTTGGCAAATGACCTCTTCTCAATACAAGGATGTTCACAAGCTGCCCTTTCTCATCTTTTTCAGAACTATTAAAATAGGAGGTTAAGGGCAAATGTACCACTAATGGGGTGAAGGTGCACTAAGATCTTCGATGGGATTAAAATCAAAATATCAGTTTCCAAAGAAATCAGTAACCAGGAAAAAGTGCAGTTTAATAGCCGAACGTGGTAACTAATAGCCCTTCTCTCCAGAAACAAATGATGCAAACTTGCAAGAGCGGGTCCTCTGCTGTGGCAGAGGTTAATTATAGCAGCGATGCTGCTTGCAAGCTGCTTCTTTGGTGCTCCCTTCACATTTGCCTTTCTGACGTGCACTGCAGTAATACGCACAATTTATGTGTCTCTGTCTGATTTTGGTTAATTGTAGTAGTAATTACTAATTCCCAACCCTTGACCCGCTTTTTTAATAGCATTTTTTTTAAATGATCTTTTTGTGCCATTTTAAAATTTGGTGTTTGGTTTTTAATTTAGATAAATTATGCTAAAGTGTTCTTGAGAGAGCTGCACACTGAGGTCAAAAGCTTTATCTCTGCAGTGCCCATTTTCCTTAACCTATTTTAATAATTGTAGATGCTTTCTTTAATAGATGGCTTTTGTCTGAGATAGGCTAAATCCGCCCTGTTTAGACCAGGCGGCCAGTGTTAAAGCGAAGGGCTCTGGGGCTTCAGGCCTGTCTTAGGAATTGGGAAGGTTGTGGGGCTGTTTTTTTCCTTCCTTCTTTCCTCCCTTCCCACCCTGTGGCAGAGGAGCACCTGGAGCTCCCTCACCCTTTGCAAAACACGGGGAGGGAGATCAGGCGCCTCGGGTGCTCGGTAGCCCTCACGAGGCAGCACCCATGGCCCCTTCGTGCACCGCAGGCTGCTGCCTCCTCCCCGGTGAAGAGGCTTTGAAGGGATGTGGTGCCTTATCCCGAAAAAGAGGCGAGTCCAGATGCCATCTAAATAGCAAGGATTTGCTGTCAGCCTTCGCAGGCTGGAGCTGTAGACGCTTTTAAAGATGAAGCTGCTTTTTCCTGTGCTCTTCCCCAGCATTCAGAAAGATATACGTGTTCATAGGTAGAAAAGCAGTTTGCTTGGGCTGTCTGTGGTGAATGGAGCTAGATTTTTCACAGACTGTTTTTCCTTTCTTTCTTCCCCTTGCTTTTGCTGGAGAAAGTTTAACAGGGTGTGATATTTGCAAACTTGGAAACAGGTATTAAAGAGCAATTAGCTGGCCAGCCTCTGGATAAAACAGAAAGCTTGCCAAAGATCTTCTTGTCCTTAAATGTCTGTACAAATCTTTTGTCAAATACAGAAATAATTGCCTTTTTTCCCCATTTTTCGTTCTCTCCTCAACCACTTTCAGTTCTGCATCTGGTTTAATATAATGGGTGTTTGCCTGAATGACTTAGTTAGCCAAGATGGTAATAAAACACTTAAAATTTATTGTGACATTTGGATTTAATTAAAAAGTACATACTTAAAAAAGTAAAACATAATGTGGAGAGAGAGAGTCAGGAAGGTTTTTCTCTTTTTCTTCCAAAAAGCTAATTAGAGTTGTATTTTAAATTGTTTATGTGCTGCTAATCATTGTAATAAATCATTTATACTGAGAAAGACACACTCTAATGTGCTTGTGTAACTGTTTATGCTCTCAAGTTTCTATCATGAACAAATTGATCTAGAAGTGAATTTATTAACCACTAGGGAAGAAATCATTAGTGCTTTCTGTAAATATTCCCCAGGTACACTTTTATTATAGTAGTTTACTGTTTTAACTAAAAGTAACGTTATACAGCCTTGGTTGTAATTATGATGCAAATTGACTTTCCATCACTTAAAAGGAAGGGAACTACTTTTTCACTGGTTATCTGTGTATTTATATAAACATATATAAATATAGTATATATATCAGAGAGCCTTTTTTTTTTTGTCTGAAAACGAAGTGTGAACCTCATGTATTCAGAAGAACTGGCGTGTGGGACTTTATGCAAGTTTTAAAATAACACAAGAAAAAGATTCATTTGGGTGAGCTACTGGGCCTTCGTGGAATGATTTTAGAACTAGGTGAGCCCAGCTTGTGACATTAGGTCTTTTGCATCTGATAGCACACACAGACTTGTAGGGCAACTTGGCATTTTCAGAGCACTGGAGACCAAATCTCTGGGAGATAACTGCTCTTTCCTTCTTACAGGTGAAGATACATAGATTCTCATGCAGAAAATCAGCAGCAGAACTGAAATTATCATCTGAGATTTTTCTGGTTTGTGATGTTATTCTTAACCCCAAATGGGAAGTTGCTGATATTCCAACTCTTGCCAAGGATTTTTTAGGTATGCCCATCCTGTAAATGAGTGGGTGGTTGCTGTGCTATGTGTGAAGGAATAGGGCAACAGCGGCCAGTGGAGATTTGCAGCCCGCTTGTCGTGACTGAAACTAAAGAACAGTATTTTATTTGGAGGTACTGCTGAATTAATTCCCCAGACCCATACTTTTACATGAAAGTATATTGCTTCTCACGTTCTTCACAAGAAACAAGAACTGACCTTCTGAAGTTGCAGCCGACACTGATAGGTTTCGTGAGTATCCTTTAAATTTAGATGCTTTTATTTTGACACTGAATTTACAGGTCTAACATAAGAGCATTAGGAGGGAATACCTGGACCATATTGATTTATGTAATTGGGTAGACGGTTAGACATTTTATTTAGAAACCAAAGTCCTAGAAACTGTATAATATAAATTGTTAGGGAAGGTTCATTTTCTAAGAGATGATCTTAATTTAAGGAAAACAAACAATCAAAACCAGTGTGCAAATTTCTGGTAAAAGAAATATTCTGCAGCTCTTTCCAGCAGATATAGCTGAGTCAATATGAGTGAAATGGGTCTTTTTAATATGTGCCTTTTGGAAAAGGTGCCTTAAAAAGGAAAGATGGGTGTAAATGTGGATTCGTGCACATGGAGTTTAGGAGAGGCATCCACAAGACTGCAGCAGAGCTGGGCGAGAAATGGAGATGGGATTGAGACAGGAGCAAAGTTGGCTTGAGGTGGTAGCTCCTCAGGGTGACGTGCGATGCCAGGCGCAGCCTGCAGCGCTGGACAGTGCCTGGCGCTGCAGCAGGTTCCCCCAGAGAGACTGGCCCAGACAGCGGGCTTGCCTCACCTCTGCCTCCTGGAGACGTCAGGATCCCTTCCCAGGTGCGCTGGCGTCTGGAGGCGGGCGGGAGGCTGCTCAGCAGTTCCTGACCCCAGCATTGCGGAGGCCGAGGGCGTTGAAAGAACGTAGCTGGCATGTGTGTGCACCCGGTGGTTCTGGGAATTAGGTACTGCACTGCAATACCTTTGGGTCTTAAGTATCTCCCCTTTTATTTTTCTTGTTTTTCTTTAATATGGTCCTTAGCTGTTTATGTTCAAGTAAATGTTCTCTTTTCTTTTAGCCTGGAGGTGATTCAAAAGGGACAAATGCTTGTGTATCCATCCCTGCCCTATGCATGCCGTGTCACTAGCAACCTGCGGGCCTGTGGGTGTGAAGGAATGAACTGCTGCTTTACTTGCACCAGAGTCACTGATGTGGCTTTCCACTTTTAGATTTTCTTCAAAAGTTTATTTTCACTCAAGAAATTAAGATGTCCCTTCTCTGTCTCCTCTTATAAAATGGCAACTTGTGTTGGTTTAAAATCCAGTAGTTACATGTATTTTGCTTGCAAAATAAGATTTTTTTGAGGCTTCTAGCTATTCATTTTTCCAGAAACCTACTCTACAGTGTTCTGCCACATTAGGTTTCCCTAATAATCCATGGGAGGGTGTGATCAAGATCTATTACTGTCTCTTGGTGTAGTAGGCTGTGAACGTCACTGAGTTCTGTGAAAGAGCTGTTAGTAGTAATTCACTTTGCTGTTTGCAGATGTTTAAATCTGTATTTTGAATGACTTGCTGTACTATCCAGGTTTCAGAGCTGTAGGAAATCAAAGGACATCTTGCGTCTTCTAGAAAATGTGAGGGTTTTTGTATTCTTTAGATCCTTTGTGGCCATTGTGAAATAGGAGGCCTTCATTCATTTCATATTCTGGTAAATCAGAAACTTAGAAATGTAAACGTGTCTATCAGAATGCCATTAATTGAGAATAATAAATGTCCCTTTATAGGCAAGTCTTTATGTAGAGATACAGGCTCCTGCTGTGATTCCTTGAGGCATTTTCCCTTTAAAGCACAAAAATATCAGCACTTAAAGCTATATTTGATATCCTCTTGCCGTTCTTGTGCCTGCCTTTTGCCTAGCCCAGGCTTATTTTTCTTCTGTCAACACTTTACAAGGTGCTGTATTCAAATCTGGACCGTCTCTACAGAAATGTCCATGAATTAGTGGAATTGAAAATCGGCCCGTGGCAGTTTTGCAGAAAGTTTGAAAATTTGAAGCTGGGTGGTGCTTTAATTGATGCAAAGAGAGAGAGGGAACGATACAGCAGCTTGGATGTACAACATGGAAACTAAGTTGGTGGCTTTTTACCTCCGTGGAGCTAAGGAGAATGACTCCTCCTCTGCCCCAGCATCTTTGTTCTGTGCATAGATGGTCTGCTGAGGCATTTGGGGGCTTGCCAGGATTAAAACTTGCTCAATGATGGAAACTGTATCTTCACACTACCTGCCAATGCAGCCTCAGGATACCAGTTCTGTAGGTTTTTAAGTAGAACTCTGTTTTAGTTTCAGATTTTTAAATCAGTTTGGCATCTAATGGCCTGGTGTGATTTAATAGCTCCTACTTAAGCTCTATTTTGTCATCTTTCTTGTTAAAAACTCCGTATAGTTGGATGAAAAATTGTCCATCCTGGCCCTTCTACTTCTAAGGCATTTTAAATGATGGCATCCTGAGACAAGATGAAAAGGACTTTTGTGTTTGGTGACAGGAGGTTCTCCTGGGTGTCTGAATGTGGTTCTGGACTGTGGAAGAACTGGTAAAAATTGTCACATCAGACTTTATGGGAAGAATCTAGAGGTAAAGCCTGTTGTGATGTGTAAAAATATGAAGATGACACAGTAAGGCTTTGTAAGAGGTGGAGGGACAGAATTGCCCTAGTTTGAAGCTGGACAGAGATTGCCTGGAGTGGGCAGAGGTTGGCTGCTAATTTGGCTTAGTCTTCTGGGGAAGGTAGGGTGCGAGTGCCCAGTTGGAACTGGATGGCAGCAGTTTGATAAGGGCAGTTTTGCCTAGTGTTGCATCTGAATTGCATCTCAAAGGTAACCCATTCTCTGGCATTTAGAACACAGTACATTAAACTCTAGCTTTCAAAAACCCTGTTGTGTGCTGATAATGTGATGCCAAGTGTAGGATGAAGGTTTACCATTTTCTTGTGCTCTGTAACAAAAATGGGAGCTCAAGGGTGTATTAAAATGATAATACATTGCCCTAATGTATTATCATTATCATGTGTGGTAATGTATTGCCTTATTCCTGCAAAAATTGTCATCTCCTTCCTCCCTCCCTCCGTCCCTGCAATGCACAGAGCTGAGCAGCCTAGGGAGGGAATATTGCCTGTGGAGGTTTGCATATTGTACTGCAAGTGTATTTTGACACTAGAAACTGAAGAAATGGGAAACTAGATATGTCTGGGGAGTAACTACTGATCTAAGTGTCAGGTTTGATACTGGCAGACTCCGTGGAACCAGCAGTTCAAATCTCAGGGGACAGACAGAGCCCTTGACCTTCTTAGCAGTTGATGAACTGTTATTATTTTTGAGGGTTGATTTGAAAAGAGGGATGGATGAATCTTAAAAATGAAGGTGGTATCAATTCTGCATGGAAGCAGGATGTCTCAGAGCACTAATGCATAGCAAGGGCTTCCCTGGTGTGCTTGGCCGTTTAAAGGTGCTCTCTGTGCGTGTTTCCTTTACGCTTCACTTCTCTCTGGAAACGGCAATGTTTTTGTTCCTGTAGCCACATGTGGCTAGCAATACAGGCAAAAGGTCTCTAGGTAAAAGCAGTGTAGTTTCAGCATTTGAGGATTATTTAAAAAGCAAAGATTAAGATTGCTGAGGCTATAAAACTAGTTTGAGGATTTTTGAGGTACCTGGTTCGTATCTTTGGTACCACGATATAGAAGTGACAACTTTTCACTTTCCAGAGATGAGTCAGTTTTGCAATCAGCTGTAGTCCTCTGACTGTGGGGTGGGCAGCGTGTCCGGTGCCGAGCCCCTGCGCCAGGTCGGGAGCTGACACACGGGGGAGGCGGAGGGAGTCTGGTTGGCCTGGCCTGGCGAAGAGAAGGCAGAAAGCAGATCCAGCTGCGGTATCTCCGGCAGGTTAGAGAAGGCTGAACCCAACTCTCCTCCAAGGTGAAGAGGAGAAGGGCAGGAGGCAGAAGTCCTAATTAGCAGCAGGAGACTTCTCACTTGATATCCTGAATACACTTCCTGCCATGGGGGAGCGGGGGCCCAGAAATGCCCTCCTCACCCTCCTTGGAAAGTTTTGGAGCTTGACTGGATGTGGCCCTGAGCAACCTCACTTGGCCTGGGTGAGCTGCACAGGTCCTCTTCTCTTCATTTTTTCCAAGGTTCCTGACTAGAAGAGTTTGTGCGAGGCATGTTCCTGGGGAAATCATCTCTGTCTCAAGCAGATGTCCAGAGGGTAGGTGAGATGGGGAAATGGATGAATTAATGATGGTCTTGTTGGGGAGCCGTGCGGAGAAGCTGGCTCTCAATTTACTGGATGGTGGCAGCTTTCAGCACAGTTGTGCCATTTCTGGGGTGTCACCTGAGGGGCTTGTTGGAGATTTGGGCTAGATGTCAGCTGTTAGGTGTAGGCTGAAGTGAAAATAAGGCTGAACCTACGTAAAAAGTGACAAGTCTCTGGAGAAGTCATCCTGCTATTTAATTCCCTGAAAGGAGGGTGGCAATTGCACTCAGTAGTGGTTGTGAAATTGCTAGTACAGATAACCAAAAGTGGGATAGCTTCTGGCTTGAAATTTGAGGTGACTAAAATGCAGATATCTATTCTTTTTCCCCCAATTCCTCTTTATAAGCAATTCAGTTAAGAACTCAGGCAGGATCTTGGGTCTTGCAAATATTCATTCACATGTGTCCATGGGGTACTGGATCAGGAGCAGATGTTGTTTTTTCTTATCAAATTCTTGGTTCACTGCGAATTGGGAATAAGTACAATAGTGGTATGTAAAGATGAAGCAAACTAGGATTTCTATATGCTCATTACAGCTTCAAGTTCAGTTGGCACTAGGGGAAAAAAAAAAGCACTTGAAGTAACAAATTACTTATCACAGGCTTTACTGCAGCAGATCATGGCTTGCTTTAAAGTGACATTTTTGTTCCTGTGCTTAGATAATTTAGACACTCCTCTCAAAAGCGATACCACATAGAGTGCGGTAGAGTTGGGGTGAATTGGAAAAAAAGGATTATGTTTTGCATGTAGAAGCAGTGAATGTGGGCTGTAGATAAACGACACAGGTTTAGAGCAATCATTGTTGGTACAGCCTGATTATTTTTCTCAGGGACAGGCTACCTTTGAAGAACTACTGTTCTCTCTGTCTCCACAACTTTATATAAATGTTGTGCTTACTTCTGCTCCTGTATTTGCCATTTGCTGCTCTTTCACATGCAAAAGTAGGATCCTGCAGGAGCCTAACTTCAGGTGTTCAGCAGTGGCAACAGGTTTCAACAAGAGCAGCCTGTGGTGTTTGAAAATACCAATACGGTCTGCTTGAGGGAGGTACAAGCATCTGTTGCAGAGCTCTAAACCGAGCATTGCAGAGAGGCCGTCGTGGTTCTTGGGAGCCAGCAGCGCTAGGGATAGCATGAGGCTGTGCAGAACCTCACTGAGTTAGTAGGCAACGTGTGCAGCTCTGCTTCCCTGCTGAGTTAGAGCTGTGTTGGGATGCGACTCGGGGGATTTCCTTGCCCTGTGCAGGAGAGGAGGGAGGGTTGGAGGGGAAACCAAAACTCCAGAGCTTTCTTTCCTTGTCCCAGGTCAGTGGCCGATAGGAACACACTTCTTGACCACTACAGTCACTTTATGAAAAGCAGAGGCAGAGAATGAAGAAATCTAAAATAATTGGGAAGCGATAAGGTGGACTTTGCAGCAGCTCTGCCTTTGATGACTTTTATCCTCATAAACCTGGTTTCCAGATAGAGTCAGTTTCTTGAAATACCAAAATATTTTAGCTATTTTCTTTTTTTCTTTTGAGGGTGAATAAATTACCTGGTCAGTTGACACTGGTGGATGTGTTTCTTTGTTCAACAAAGAGCACATTTTTTTAGATTCATTTTCTTGCATTCTTAGGAAAATTGTATAGCAGCAAAATACTAGGAATTAATCTGAATAACCAGTGTGAGGTAAAAACTTTCCCCCTGCTCTAATTGGCCTGGAAGGCTGAAAGCCCACGATCCGGCTGCCTCTCTCTTAACTGCCCAGCTTCTGGTGGCAGATTGACATAATTCCCCTTGTCCCTGGGGACCCATAATAGAGCACTCCCTGAAGTGTTCCAAATCCTGAAGGGAAATTAGGATTTCTTTCTTTCTTTTTTTCTTTCCTCCCCCCTCAAGGTTTTCTAATTGCCACCTTCCTCCTTCCCGCTTTTAAGTGGCTTTGGACAGTTGCAAAACTTTGATTTTAAATTTACCTAATCTCTCAAAATCTCTAGGTAAGGAAAACTATTGTAACTGAAAATGGCTCCAATTTTTCTTATCCTTTCTTCCATTCTAATAGATATGTTTAGTCTACATTTAAAAGCTTTCTGGAGAACCTTTAGAAATGTCTAATTTAAGCTTGTCGGGTTTTAATTATCATCTCTATATATACAAGTTAAGATGCTTAACACTAGTGAAAAGTTCTGAATACAGTGCAAACCTGTGTCAAGTTGCAGAGCACTCTTAGCCGTCTTAATTGCTTTCGGTTTGAACTCTAACCTTAACTCTCCCATCTGTCTTACACATTTCCTTCTCTCAGCACAGCCACTTTCTTTCTCTAAAGTGCTGAGGATCTATCTCAATTCTGCAGGATTTTCAGTCTGGCAAAATGTGACCCTCAGGCTGTATCTGAATGCTTAGCTCACTCTCTTTCAGCTACAGCATAATACAGTTTCCTTGAGTGCAGTTCCGATGCCCTGGATGGCAGAGGATATGCCCTGGTGCCCCGGTGAAATAGCACAGTTTATGTGGAGGACAGGGAACTACTCCGTAGGAATAGCAGCACTGTTCCCAAATGTCTCAACAACTTCTCATTTCAATTAAATTCATTCCCAAGGAGCATCTTTAAGGCGTGTGTGTGTGTGTGTGTCTGCAGTATAATGGATGTTGTAGTAGATATTTCATTCCTTTATAGGACTAATGTCTGCCTAATTTTCTTACTATGGCTCACCTTAGTAGCAAAGGGTAGTTGCATCTTTTCTTTAGATAAAAGTGCGTTTCATTCAAGCTTAGAAAATTAGCCTTGAAAATACTCAGTCAGTGCAGATTCCTTCTGGAGAGTGCATTTAAAAGTTTGAATCCAAAATTGATTTGGAAGTACTTTAATCTAAAATAACCTGATGTTAGCATTGTTGTCTGCAACTCCTGCTGGCCTCTCGTGTTCTGGTTCAGTGCATTGGCACACAGTTCCCTGATGCTGTGAAATTGAGACTCATCTAGAGATACAGACCTTTCTGAAAAGGATTGCAGGGCACTTAGGACTCCTCATTTCATTAGCGCAGTGAAGGAGTTCTTTTCACCAGTCAGGAATCTTACGATGAGGTGGGCAAAAACGAAGCAAATCAAGCAGGAGAGAATCTCCTGTCAAAATGCAGCACAGAAAAGGCTGCTCAGTAGGGTTTTGGGGGCGTAAGTTTAGAATTCCAGGAGCGGAAGATGAATGTTTTAGAATTTCTTTCTGTTTAATCTGAGGTTTCAGGGAAAGGGTAAGTACATACGTACTGAATTGGGACTGCAGGATTCTGCATGTTTTAGGACGCTTTTTATTTTGAACACTTGGCCAGGTCATAAGATCTTTTTTATTGTTTTTAACCAAGTGAAACCGTCAGCATTTTCATGCATGTTGGTGAGAATTAAATGGAGCATAAGTAACTGAAAAGAAGAGCAGACTTCCACTTTAAGAGGATCAGTTGCCGCACAAAGCAGTGGTAA
Source organism: Crypturellus tataupa (assembly GCA_034781795.1). NCBI lineage: Eukaryota > Metazoa > Chordata > Aves > Tinamiformes > Tinamidae > Crypturellus > Crypturellus tataupa. The sequence goes on from JAWLRI010000596.1 coordinate 1,481,070, forward strand.
TGATCCGGAGGAGCTGGATGCATTGAGGACGAGAGTGGAGTGCGAGTTCCATCCAAAGTGCAGGCAGCAGGTCATAAATTCTTGTAGTGGAGGTGGTCTGAAATTCAAGGAGTAGGATTAGAGAGCTACCATAGGTTAATGAAAATGTCTCCCTTAGGATCAGCTCAAATTCAACTCAATGGTCAGCTATAAGAAGAGGAATGTCTCTTGCAATTCCAACTTGTCATCCATATTCTGAATGCTGTGTTGTCCCAGAATGGTTAATAGCGTAGAATATGCTGTGTTACAGTGTATTTCATTTTTAGATGGTTTAATGCAAACCAAATGTCATACTGACTTGCCCCAGACACTTACTGCTCACTTGGTTCTGGAACAGTTGGCAAATTACAGTAGAGTTTTCAAAGCCTTTCTGGGGCATTTGCAAAATGACATAAGAAAAAAAATGTCTTGCAATTTTATCCTCTTACTTGGGTCGTTTTTCTTGTCCAGACTAATAGTGCTCAAAGCCTGTCTCTATACATCACCTCCGAAGAACTCATTATTGAAGGAGTATACAAGAGCTAAAGCCAAGAGACCACTCTTAATTCTTATCAGCATAATTTCTTGTAAAGGGCAGCAGCGTTAATGGCCAGCTGTGGATTGCAAGTCCTGACTTAATCTGTTTTGAATAAACAAAAATAGTTTGAGATGTATAGCTACTAGCCAACTTCAGCTGGAACAAATGCTTAGTGAAGAGTGTTGTCCTGGGAGGCTGCGTACCTTTCCCTGCGAATGAAGAGGGAGATGGTCAGGAGCACAACTTCCTCCATCCAAAACCTAGGAGCAAAATGGGGTAAAGCAAGATCTGCCTGTGGAAGCAAGCTGTGGCTGTAAACAGAAGAAGGGGAAGCAGGAGTACTTAGCCCAAGCTTTCTTTCCATCTTTGTTGCATTTGAGGAACAGTTGTAGTTGATGCTATTTGCAAGGTACAAGTTCTCCATTACAGAATTCACTCTACTTTATTAATAGCTTTGAGATGTTGAACTGCTTTTGCCAGGGTAAGAGCAAGGGGAGTGTTGCCCAGCTTAGGTCAGTGGTAGGATGTGAAGCATCATTGCAGATTTTTATGGGCTATACTTGTTGAAATGCTCATGATCTTCATTAAACTCCATGCAGGACCAGAATATGCATGGTCCTTCTGTACTGTGAGTGCTGGCATTGCAGACAACAGTCTTGAACTTTGTATAGTCGGTCTCAGAGAGGAGCTGGACCTGAGCAAAAGGCTCTCTCCTGTGCCCTTGCTGGCTCCTCTTGACTTGGATTACTGGCAAGGGGAATCTAGCACAATCTACTGAACCTCTTCTGAGACTTTCTGTTGTACAGCTAAAGTTGCAAAACACATTACTGGGTTATGTGCCTGTGACTTGAACTTTTTCGCTGGGGACTGTACAGCTCGTTCAGCAAAGCAGCTCTGCAAACTGCATGCTATATTATACGATTAAGACTTTGCTACTTCGCCCACCTTTCGGAAGGTCACATGAAAGTCATTCAAAACTTGAGCAGTTGCAGAAGTTTGGAGCTTTGTTTGTATCCAAGATGATACAAATTTCACTTTTTGAATCTGTATTTATTTATTGGTTGCTTGCTCGATGATCACCAATGCAAAATCGAAATTAAGAGTCTCTCATACAAACCGATCCTGTGCCGACCTCAGTCCCTCTCTGGTGACAGGAAAACTCACCACTTGGAAATACGGTGAGGGGAAGTTTGTCTACTCTCTTACCCTTGTTTTTTTTCTCTCCTACCTTCACGAGAGAAAATTCCAGTCGGCTTTATTTTTTTTGAAGTCAGCAAACTGATTATACATTGTAAAAGATCAGTGTTTTCATGGATGAGTAGTAATTACTGAGTAATGGCTTAAAACATTTCCTGAAGGAACATAAAGCTGTTTTTAAAAGTCAAGAGTACATTAAAAGGATTACCATGTAGATTTGATTTTTAGATAACACTAAAATGGATCCCAAATGGACTTCTGAAAAGGGATGCTATCTCTTTAATGGAAAGTGCATGGTCTGACAGCTCAGCATGCAAATGGTCCTGCAAAGAAGTGTGCGGTATTTTTTCCTTTCAACAGAGAGAGAAGGAAATAGATCCTCTTCCTGCCCTGCCCCTTTCAACTTTTAATAGCAGATGTGTTGCACTGGTTTTGCTAGGAAAGGAAGAAGAGCACAGGTTTTCAGGATAACTACATCTCCCTGAGTCATTAGGGAGGTGTATTTCATGACTCCTCGAAGGTCAGCAGCAATTGTATCTGTTTCATTGCATTAAGCGGAGGGACTTTGTGTTCTTTTTAGGTGAATGCTTGCTCATCTCTTGAAAAGAAGAAAATATGCAAATAGATCTTTGGTCCTTACACATTTCTGGAGGTAACAGGTAGTTGTACTAATCTTGTGCAGGAGATAGGCGTGAGTATTTGGCTTTGTAGAAGACTGGGGCAGGTGGGGCTGTTACTTTCTTACTATGATATCTTGCAGTCATTACAGCATTTGCTATTTTAGAGTTGCCAGCACAACTTTTGCATGATTGATGGTGTAAAATACGCTTTTGGCCTGAGTAGGATTTCTTCTAGAAACATTTAAAAGAGTGTATTCATATTTCATTAAATACAGGGCACCAGGCTTCCAAATTCTTTGTGGTATTGCACAAATTATTACAGACTCCAAAAGTCTTGAGAAATTTCTATAAGCCTGTGAAAGCTTTAGATTGGACAGTCATCATTGCCTACATTAAGGCTTGTGACAGATTGCTTCATCAGTGTACATAGAACAGAACATCAAATGGCCATTTGGCAGTGGGCACTGAGATTCTATTAAGGTTGCCAAAAGCTTAGCTTGACATTGTATATGTCTGCTAAAAGGCTATAGAAAAGATGATGATGATCGTTCAATGATATAGTTCTTTTCTCCTTAAAATATTCACATATATAGTGCACCAAATCTGTCAAGGAGATATTAATGTTTCAGTGCTAAACCTGAGCTCTGCTACACCACACATCTTTGCATATCTCTTGAAACCTCACTAATAATATGTTAAGCAACACATTTTAACCAGAAAACGAGAACTGTAGAATACTACATGTAATGTGTAGTTACATGTAATTGCCTTGAATTTTAACTTCTCAAGCACTTTGGATGGTTTTAACTGGCAATATATCTTTTTTATTTAATATTCTTTCTGTTTTGATAGGGTTTGGAGGAAAGGACAATAAACTGTTCCCAGATTTAGCGTTGATACTTGGGTTATATTTAAATCACCTGAAAAGTGATGGATGAATCTTCAACTTTGGAATCATTTGACTTAGAGACTCTTCTTCCATTGGTTTGCTTTGGAAGCCAAACCACTTGAATAGCAAAACTTTGGAGCTTAGTATTATTTTAATGGTAACCCGTAAGTCTACAGACTATTGAGAAATATGGGAAAATTCTAGACTAATAATCCCTAGTAATAATTTTCTCATCTGTGGTATTCTTGCACTTCTATAAATGTGGTTTGAGAGCAGTCATTCCATTGCCAGACCTTGTATATATTCCTGGCTTTCTTCTACTACAGAAAGTGAATGAGGGAACTGGCCACCTAAAATCATGACCTTTGCCAAACTGTGGGATGTTAAATTGTGACTAATGAAGAAAATTTGATGAGAGTGTTCTCAGAATAGGTTGAAAGTATAAGAAATCTACATGTTTTTAACTGTTGCCAGGGCTCAAAACAGTAAAAATGGATTTTACTGAAACATTGCATGTGCTAAGAATAAGCTTTGGACTTGTGCCAATTATGAGAAATTAAAGCTCAAACAAGCATATTTTATGAGCACAGGGAAAACATTGCTTACAGGAATGATTTATAGCAACTGTTTTGCAGTAGCAATTATTATGCTTTGTGTTCAGTCCTGCCGCATGTGTGCCTTTATCGCTACAGGTTGTCCTCTGGTAAGTGCTGTTTGGTCACAGGGTTCAAAGTTTCCAAACTTTGTGGGAAAAGGAAAATGGATAATCTAACCCCAAACCTCGTCTCCTGAATCAGGAATCACTTTGGTATGGATTAGCATGATGGGAATGACTATTTTGGACACATCAGTTTTTCTGAACACAAGATATAAAATTAAGGTCTCTGCATATGAGATGTGAGGGGCTCAGGAAGCTTTGGATCATTTCAGGAAACCAACCCCTACAGTAAGTTTCAGTGAAGCTTATTCAGAACCTCTAAGGCCAGAAAAACCTGCTGTTTTTGGAAGAAATATAGCATAGTTAGAATGGAAACTCTGATTAAAATGTTGTTTCTCCTATTAACTGTCCCCTCCAACTACTTTTTGGCTATGCTGGTGGAATTCATTAGGTAATGATTCAGAAGAAAGAATACCACAAATGAATTGCTAAAGGAACTGTAAAAATCACCTGCTGCATATTGCAGCATGAAACTGGAAATGAAGAAAGATTGTGGTTGCTCATTGAATAATTTTGATGAATGGTCTCAAGTGTTGCGAGTACTCACTGTTCCAAATGTAATGTTTTAATTGGATATACAGATGACATGATGAGTTCCACCTTGCTGGCTGGCTGACCGTAAATCTTAAAATGAATTCTTGGTGAGGATGCCCAAGACTGCACACTTTCAATTCAATGGAAGTGCACAGTGTAACTTGTTTCTCAGGGGCTAATATTCATAGGGAGTAACACAGTACTGCAAACACAACGTGAGTCTTTTTTCAAAGGGAATGAAAATTCACTGCATCTTTTTGGCAGTGACTGTCTGCATTTACTTAAATGGGTGATGCAAGGCTCTAATGCTTTTAAATGATACCAGATCCTCTGAAAAAAGACACAAGGCTGCTTGCTTATTTATGGTGATGAGACAGGAGTTAATGAGATTACTCCTGTTATTCCCTTACTTTTTTTTTCCTCTTTTGAAGCCAAATGCTAGGATGTGTTTGGGTTTTTAGAGTTTTTCTTTTGTTTTGTTAGTAGGCAAAAGAAGGTCAGTTCATTTAAAGACTGTGGGTACTAGGGAAAAAACACATTTTTTCCCCCGCAAGTGGAATGCTGAAACCTGGGCTGTGGTGTCTAACTGCCCAAAAGTTCCAAAATTGCTTTTAGCGCTGGAATGCTGGATTCCTACAGTAATAGCTTACATAAATTGCAATAAATCTTAAAAAAAAAGTGTACTGTAAAGTGTAACATGAGCCCGGGAACCTGTAAGAATTGTGGCCTTCAGAGGATGGGTTCTTCGGAATATGCTAACAGAGTCCGAGAGCCGCTGTTCAAGCAAGAGTTTGTGGTAGAGAATAAAAACCTAATTCCAGTGCTACTATGTGCAGGACGCTGCACAAATGGATGGGAAGCATTACTCATGTCAAGAACCTTTCTGGGTGTGGGTATTTTTTTCCCATAGTTTTCACCTTTGTTGTTGAGCAAGCTTTCATGCTAGGAGCTGCTAATCTGAGAAGAAGTTTTTTGTTTTGTTTTGTTTTAACAAAAATGCAGAGGGAAAGAGTTAAAGCCATCTGCCTGCAAGCATTGTGTAAAACATACACAGGGTGTTGGGGAAATAAGCCAATTATGTGTGCTTCACAGGAGGTGGGGGACTGACCTTTGTGTATAATTAGTTCTTTTATTTAAAGCAAAGATTTTGAATAGAATAACTAATTAGCTGTCATAAATGGCAAATTGAAGATTTTGGCCAGATTCCTCGGGGAGCGTGGGAGGACGTCCCACCTCCTCCCCGCGCGCCAGGCGCTCCCGCGCTCCTCGTGAGGCTTGTGCTCCGCTCTGGGCAGCGGGAATGCGGAGCCGCCGCCACCAGGGCTCGCAAGGCAGGTGGGACGTCCCGCGCCACCGCCGCACGGCCGGGGTCTGCAGGGCTGCGGCGGCGTCACCTGCGCTTTGTGCTCTGGGCTTGACTGTAAAATCGAGGCGAGCTGCAGAGCCTTGAGGCATATATCATTAGCCAGCAGTCCCACATAACTCTTTCAGACCAATTAACCTTTAGAGTTGCATTAAAGAAATTAGGTGGTAAACTGCTGCGCTTTCAGAGGGGAGCAACAGTGCTCTTGCAGACCAGAGTGCTGTGGAGACGTGCGCCGTAGGACCGCTGCAGATAACTGTTATTTAAAAGGTCTCCCATTTATGAAAAGTTTCGAGGCTCTCCTGGAAATGAGGCTTTATGAGCAGTGCCCTTAGAGGAGCGGCAGCTGATTGCCCTGTGAATGGAAATACCGCTAAAAGGGCTCAGAAGAACTGAGGGCTGTTCTTAGTGGACACTTGCATTATAAAGCCAACAGAATAATTTTACAGAAAGACCCTGGCTGAGAAGATACGGGCTGATTAAATCCGGTTCCTCTGACTGTGAACAGAGGTAAAGTTTAGATTACCCACTACAGTAACAGCCTCTTTAGGCACAGTCATAAATTTGAGTATGGCCAGAGGTGGTGTCTATAATTTCTTAATGCGTGTTGGAGCTTGGAGCACTCAAAACAGGTTTTGTTTTGTATTTACCAGCAGCAAGTCTATTAAGTTGTAAAGGGCAAAGAGGAGAGTGTAGGTAGCCAAAAATAGAAAGGCCTCATCTACTGTTGAGCACCCTAGTATGCTGTGAGCTCCGAGTCCTGCATCCTAGAAAGGTAGCAGTGGATGGCAGCAACAGGAGAGGAGACCGGAACTGGATGTTTCCTTCAGAATTTGGTAATCAGCCCGAGTTCCCTTTGTGAACACACACGTAAGCCCTCGAGTGTTGAATTGCCAGTTTCTGTAGCTCAGCAAAGGTGCTTTTCTTGTGCTCGTCCCGCTCCCGTGGTGCAACTGGAATGGGTCTGAGTGAGCTGGTTCCGTGGCAGCCCCCGCCAAGGCGCCGCGTGAGGCGGGAGAGGAGGGAAGAGGGGCTTGGCTTGTCCTGGACCCTCTCTCTGCGAGCCTGCAAAAGGGGCTCCGCTTTTGAAATGCTGCTTTCTTGATGCTTGAGAATGACATGGCAAGCATGCAAGGCACCCTCGCTGATCAGGTTTGACAGTTCTGGAAATTTAGTTTCACGCCTTGCCTGCTGTGCCAGCTCAGCAGCTAATTGCAGCTGCAACTTTCTGTAGTTGTGCGAGCGTGCCGCTCACATTGGTTGGCTGTGATGTCGGAGGGAAACCTCACAGCCCAAAACGCAATTTCAAAACACTGAACCTGACCAGCAGAAGCTGACCTTGCTCGTTATTATCTGAGAGGGAATAGCGGCTTTGAACATCATATGATCTCTGAAATGGTACCTTTTTCATTAGAAAGCCCCCTGCTGAACGCTGACCAAATACATAGCTTTTTTCCTTGCTTAAGGTACTGTTTAAATATATATATATCTGTTCCTTTGCTAGTTATTAGAAGAAAATCAAAGTGTTAGGTTCCTGTCGCTCGCAGAAGCCTCTCCTAAGACAGTGCTGCGCTTGCAGAGGCAGGGAACTGACGCCGGCGTCAGGCAGGGCGCCGAGGCCACGGCCGGAGCGAGAACTGCCGACCCGGCCAGCGCCAGAGCCGCCGGGAAGGGGTGACCAGGGCGAGCTGCCCGTGCCATGGCCAAAGCCCTTGCAGCCTGCCCGCCCGCCCTCTCCCGTCCGGCTGCCTCCCCAGGCCCGTCCTCCGTTGCTGCTCCAGCACTTGGAGCTTGACCGTGCTGCCTTCCCATGGCCATGTCCCCCTGGGCTGGGGGAACAGCTTCTGGTTGAGTTTAACTGGTCCTGTTTGTCTAGGACCCACATTTTGGAGTTTGCAGCATCTCTAGATGCAGCATCGTCAAGTTAACTGAGTTTCTGGTCAATCACCTGCTTCATGGTCCCACTTAGAATTTTTGGGGGGAAAACATATAAATTGCTGGAGTGCATGTGGGGGGGTTCAACGGCATGGAAATGTTGCTTTGTTTATAACGAGAGAAGTACTGTGCAGAAGAAAATTGACTTTGGATTTGATGTGTTTAAACCTTACTCTAGTATGTTTAATCCTGACCCAAATATACCCAGTACCTATGCATATGTATTTTTCAGAATAAATTTGGTGAAATTTAAAGCCTTCAGAATTTTGTTGTAATTACAGGTAGGGAATCAGAAGGTAGAAAAGAATTGGGAAAGAATTAGAAATTCAAAATACTCTGTTCAAGATAAAGTGAAAAAAAAAAAAGAGCATTGTGCTGTAAATTTAAGAGAGGTATTACTCAGACAAAAGATAATTGCTTGACCATTTTTTTAATTCAAGTGTATAAATATTGACATATTTAAACATACAAATGACTAAACAGTGAATCTTAGCCAAATGAACATTGTGAAAAGAATTGCACCACAAGGCCATTCAAAGCAAGTCCTGTAGAACCTCTAAGGGTAGAGAGCTCGTGTTGAGGAAGCCTTTTGGGGAGGAGGGAGACTCCCTGGTGTCTAGGGCTCCTACATTAAGGAATAATTCTCACACTGAGTTCTTAGTTCCCCTAGGTGCAAACTACTTCCTTTCACCACTGCTACTAATCTTACACTGTCCTTATGTGCAAATGTGTATATGCACCGTTCCCTGTCTTAGAACATGGCAGTCTCCTTCCATGAAGTGTTAATTTCCTGGTGTGGAATTTGAGAGAACACCTCATGAAGATCTTAAGTTACCTGAAGAAAAACGACACACAAAATGAAGCTTCACCTTGCTGTTAAAATGTACTCTGTTAGAAGTGCCCTGCACCCAGAACGACATGGCCACTTTCCTCATTCTTGCAAGAAACTCACAAGGAGTGCTTCTGTAATTTGACCTTGAGCATCTGCAGTGCATTATGCTTTGCAAATTTCCTTGTCTTTTCCCTCTGTCCAAACGTGTGACTTTCTCTTTGGACATCTGTGCGTAATTTCTCGGATGCTCTCAGGAATTCCGGCAGAACCGGAATGAGTGGCCTTGCGGGTTGTGTATGTGGCAGCTGAATGCAGATTTAAGTTTTCACTTAATTATTGCATGTTTGTCCCTGGTGTCAAAAGTTTGCTAGTATCGACTGTGCAAGTGGATTTAGAGTGTGCTGCAGCAAAGAGCAGGAGGGCTCTTTAAGCCTTGAGAGTTTTTGAATGTTACTTGACCTGTCTCCGTGCTGCTGAGACCACTTTGATAACAAACGGATCAATACCTCACTGTTTGTGAAGAAGTGTCTTAAGTGCTATTGTCGTCTGCTTGCAGCTCTGACAAAGCAATTATTACTCTAAGAGTGGTGGGTTTTACATGTGCTGAACATTAGCCACCCTTGGGTCACCCTTGCTTTTAAGGAAAGCAGCAAATGTCACATATTACAGAGGCACTAACTAGTTCCACTCTGGTTAAGGGGCTGTTAATAATTCCATTATAAAGCTGCTGCTTTCTGGGACATCTGGCTTTCTACAGAAATGGTGGCTTAACTTTGTATAAGAGCATATATCCGGTGACACCTGCTGCAGTAGGCAGAGTGCCCCCTCATCATCGCCGCATTGGTTAAGCCCCTGCTGCATGCTCGTTAAAGGCCCATTGCTGTCACTTTTGGTGATTGGCACCGTGAAAATAATCAGTAACAAAATATAATCCAGGCTCTGGAGAAAATGTAATCCTGGCCTCTCAGAAAGTTTGTTTCTTCCCCCATCATCGGTTTCCCCCTTTCTCTTCCACAATACAGACCTTGAGGGTTTTTTTTCCTTTTATCCATAAGTTGCATGAAATCCTTCTCTTCCTCCCTTTGAAACAGAGAAGGGAGATGGGTTTCATGCTCACTAGCCTGTGTTGGGCACAGGGGCACTAGTTATTTAGATGAGAGGAAAAAGCTGGAGCCAGCAGTGTGAAGACTGCCCAAGTGAAGAAGGCAGCCACAGCAAGGTGTCCCCTGAGCCTGGTAACTTGAACACCTTGTGACCTCATCTTACCCCTTGCTTTGCAGTCCCAGCAGAATTTCCAGAGGGGAAGAAAACAGCTTTTTAGTACCTTTTCCAGTGACACAAAGAGGAGCTCGAGAGCTTCACTGGTTCTTAAGGAGCATGGCTTCACTAGAGGTAGAGAGATGCTGGCTGGGTCATTTTCAAGCAGTCCTTGAGGGCTTTTGAATAGCGTTTAATTTAGAGCAGTCCCTGGGCTGCTCTGGCTTTCACTGAGGCCTCTGTGATCAGTGCTGTTTACAAGAGGAAGAAAGTGGCATAGTTCAGCTTAAGCACCCTGCTCTTCTCTTCCCCATCCAGCTAATTTGGATGGGGGTGGGTACATGCAGTGGTTGCCCTTCTGATCTTCGTAATTGCCTGTAGCAGGTAACGACCAACACAAAGCTACTGTTAATGAGGGAAAAAGCGAATTTTGAAATTGTAACCACTTTATTCTACTGCAGGTTGTTAATTCAAAAGAAAACTGTAGTGTTTTTTTGTCAGCTCTACCCCTAGGAAGGGAATGTCCCATTCTTGCAAGCGACAGCTTACCCTGGACAGCACATGGAACCTAAGTTCCTGTGACCAGCAACCTCTTGCAGTATGAACTCCTCATAATGAAACCAGCTGCAGCATTTGCTTGCAGATCACTGAATGCTGCCCAGAAAAGCAGCGAATCTATTTAACCTGTCCGAGTATCTTCTAACCTCCATGGTTTGTTTGTGTTGTAGGTGTGCCGATGTTATCTGTACAACCCAAAGGGAAGCAGAAGGGCTGCGCTGGCTGCAACCGGAAGATCAAGGACCGGTACCTTCTGAAGGCTCTCGATAAGTACTGGCATGAAGACTGTCTAAAGTGCGCCTGCTGTGACTGTCGTCTTGGAGAGGTCGGATCAACTCTTTACACAAAAGCGAATCTCATCCTTTGCCGCAGAGATTACCTGAGGTAAACAGAGGAGCGGAGTGCGGGCTCTTCCTATAAGCCTCAGTTTGCTGCCAACTGTTTACCTTTCTAAACTTCCATGGAAATGTGCAGTTGTGCATGGTTTCCTTGGCCTAAAAGGGGCTGGAGTTTCTCCCTCTTTCTAAGGAGGGCTTTTTGTTTGCAGTTCAAGTGTTTTGGCATCAGTGAAGTAGCATGCTGTTTTTAGGTCAACATGCAGCAGAGGGGCGTGACTTAACTTTGTATTGTTATAAAATAAAAAAGCAAGAAATGTTTACTGAGAAAAATTAGGACAAGATTATGAAGTTTTCCTGCTTATCTCTAATGTTATGTTCTTCGCAATGACTTTTTTCTTTCAGTGATAGCTCTTAGACTTCCAACGCTTACATTCTGTAAGTCTCAGAGTGTAACACACAGAACAAAACAATCCAAAATTATAGATTAACTTCTCTTTTCCCTCATGGGAAGGTCTACAGAGCTCATAAACAACCCTTAATTTAGAACTATCTTGTCAAGTGTGAGCCTATAATAAAAAGCAGCACACGGATTTTTTGGCTGGTGTATATGGGGAGCTTGTACGAAAGTATCCTAGATCATACAAATGAATTGTAATAAGCAGCAGCCCTAATACAAACATTCTTATGAGGGACACACTACAAAACACTCTCACATTTTTCTTTTGTTTTTCCTCTGAAAGAATGTACTTGATCTCCAGCTAATGTGTATGTTTCTCCTTTTTTTTCATAAAGCACTGATAGCATTTCCTGTTCAGCCTCGACCAGCAAATACATCTGAAGCAAAACAAATACAATACACTGTTTTAAGATAAGGAGGTAAAAAGCCAGCTAACCTTGTGGTATTAAAAAGCCAGCTGCATTAGTGTCAACACTCAGATGCTTCCTATGTTTCAGTTTAGAACGTCTTCTGAAAAGTCCTAGTAAGATTTTTCTTAGTAAAGCCTTAACAAGTTTCTCTCTCAGAAAATGAGAGAATGAGCCTTGAGCCAATAAGAATCAGTAAGTCTGTTAGCTGTGGTATTGGAGGGGCCCCTTTCCTTTCGGCAGCCAGTGTCCCAGAGCCGCTGCCTCCCCGGAGGTTGCTCCTGGCCGGGCTGAAGCTCTCAAGGACACACAGGAAATGTCTCCACGCAGGTTCCACAGGGCAGGGAACAGGAATAGCACTACAGGGAGCAGGGGTGCATCTCCAAACGGTGGTGAGGAGAGGCCAAGGTAAAGGCAGAAGGGCTGCAGAAAGAGATGCAGAAGGCCCCATAACACATGCAGATGCCTAAACCTCGCTGTCATTTTGGTTCTTCACTGACCCTCCTTCAGTTTGGCTGTACTCTTCCTGTATTGCAGGTGTAACTCACGTAGCAACGAGGAACATAACTGTTCCAAAGCATTTTGCTTGTTTAGGGGTCATATTAATTCTTTTTATCATGATACCTCAGTGAGCATTTATTAGCTACTAATCACAGGAAATCCCAGTACCTTTCAGGAGAGCTACTTCCAGCATTAGTCTTCCTTCTAGAAACTATACGCCACATTTGTTTTGAGATTGTTTCTTTACACTTGGCTGTATTAAAACACATTGCTTGTTTACACCCAGCTTGCCAAGTGATCCAGCTCTCCCCATCAGTCACCCTCCTCTTCCTTATTTATTATTCTTCCAAACCGTCATTCGTGCCCATTTGCTAAACAGTGTTTCGGCTCTTTTTTTTTTTTTTTTTAAATTTGACCTGGAAGAAAGATATTCAGTGTTGCAGAACCCTACTAGACATTTGTCTGGTGGGCAGTGATTCCCATTTACGTTTGTTTTTGAGACCTATGAGCTACATAGTATTTCCTTCATTTAATGAGCACTGTATTGATTTTGGTTTGTTCTAGTTTCATACCAAAAACAACGTACAGCATCGAATCAGGGACCTTAGAGTAGCCAAAGGAGAGTGTAGCAGTGCTGATACTCTTACAAGGACCTGCTTATCACCGTAGTTGTGGAGCATCTTGTTTCTTCTTGGATTTATCTTGTCAGGGCTACTGCGAGGCTGCAGACTGTGCTGGCGGTGGGGGGGCAGCTGGGAGCTGCAGATCCAGCCGTTGGGAAGGGAGAGCAAGGGTGGCCTGAAATGTGGGAGGCAGCTGCAGGGGCTGCTCCTTGACCATGTCTGTGCAGTTTCCATCGCAGCAAGAGCTGTGTGCTCTCTGAAGCAAACTTCTCCTGTGCCTCAAAGGGGTCCTCCACTTCTCTGCCTCCGCTCGTTGGGCTGAGTAACCCTGGTTATCCAAGGGAGCAGCCTGCTGCTATTGGTGTAGCCTTCTTGAATTGTGAAGTAGAAGGTTGTTTAGCCTCGTAAAACTGGGTCAGGCAGTCTCTGTGCTAAAGAAATTTTAGATATTGTGAGGAGAAACAGTAGTTCATGTGTGTCACTAGAGGTGCTGAGCACGTCAATGGGCTGCAGAATCCTCTCCTCTAGATCTCTGGCGAGTCTTACCCGCCTCAGACGCTGGCTGTGGAGAATCATTACATTGCCGACTGATTTCTGGGTTCTTCTTTTTCCTTGTTGTTGTTTTTGTTGTTTTTGTTTGTTTTGTTTTGTTTTTTTGTTTTTGTGCTTCCTACTTATTTCCACTCCTCCTTAATTTAATCTGTTATAGCTGCTTTGACCGCTGCAAACATGTCCTAGCTCTTTTTGCAGGCCAGCACAACCCGTTGTATCCCAGAGAGCTCTGGTGGCTCAGAACAGGGCAGGAGGCAATAACACTAGTTTAGTAACACAGTTGCTAAGAGGCATTGAGCTGTTTAGACAACTTTATAGCTGTGATATTTCACGCTCTTGCTGAGAAATTTAGAAATTTATGTTTGTGTGCTTTTGTGGGGTTCTGCTACATCCTCACCTTCTGTTTTCTTGCTGCTAAGTACCTCTTCTAGCATCCTAGAATAGGAACTGATAAGGTGCTATAGAGTCCATTATTTTACAAAACTATCGAGCATTTTTTTTTTTACCTTAAAACATCTTCTCTTGTGTTCCACAGTGAATACTTCTCTCTTGATCTTTACTGTTAGTTTTGATACTTGTTCTATTTGCCATATTTTAGCAGAATCCAGTCCCGTAAATGTACTTTCATATTTGACACTGCACATGCACCAGAAGAGAGTACTTCATTCAGAGGAGAAAGAAAAGAATTAATTGTCGACCAGTTTCTATGCGAGTCCTTGAATAAGACTAGTGACAAGTATTGTATTAACGCCGTATGTGAAGGAAACCGTAAAGGTTTTGGGTGTTCAGGTGTGGCCCTTGCTGAGTGGCCAGCACAGGGCCTGGGGACCTGGCTTGACTTGGGTCACCTGTGTAGAACAGGGCTGTGCTGCTGGCCTCGCGGTGCCGACCTGGCGGCTCTGTTGGATCGGGCGCTGGGCGCCCTGCTGTGTCTGCTCCTCCTCAGTGGGCTTTTAGAAGAAATTTTTCAAGCGTATTTCAGGAGCTGCCAGCAGACCATAGCCAAATCATTTGTTTCAAAAGATAAACTGTCGTCATTGCTTGTGAAGGAACATTTGTTAACCTTCACATTTCATAAAACACTTTCTTGCTCATTTTTTAATCATGAAAGATGAAATTGGATCTTGAGTTGTTATCCTTGCAGTATCACCTCAGTCTCCAGCTGTGTCTAGAGGTATCTTTCGATACATTTTGTCTAAGCAAATAGATTTACCCTCTGTTTCATAATCAGAGCTCCAGCATTTCTACCTCTAATTATTTTTGATAAGCAAATGCTATTGAACAGAGTGCTTTTGGGATAGAAGACTTCAGGATGCTGCTCTGAAAATTCCTCAGAGCCTAAAACAGCAATTACGTGTTCAGAGCTGTGATTAAATAGTCATCAAGCTCACCGTGGCTGCTTGGGTGTCGTATGAGGCTTTTCCGGGAGGGGCTGACCACTTGAATTGCAGAGTGATGTGCTGATGAAGAACAAGGAAGATTTTTGTTCTTTCTGCCCGGTCTGGAGGCATGGTACCCTCGCTCAAGCAAAGGCAAGTCAGACTCGCTTGCACCAAAACAGAACTGTCACTTTTGCATATGTGATGCACTGCTAGAGCCCAGGAGATTTTGAAGGGGAAGCAGATACTTGAAATGGTTGGAATCTTAATTAGACTTCAAAGAAACCCCCAAAAACCTGCCTAGAGAAAAAAAAGTCAAATTACTAGGATTGCAAGACTTTTCTGTGGAAAGGCTTGATATTGTTCTCGGTGGACTTGATGGAAAATCATTTCAATACATTTCAACATGTTTTTGATCGTACTGCAAGCTGAGTGTGGCCCCCAACAGACAGGCAACACCTCTGCAAGGCTATGTGCCTGTCCCAGGGCACGGAGACCTCCCAGGGCACGGAGACGTCCCAGCAGGACTGCCAGCCCCAGAGCACTCCGCGTAGTGTGGAAGCTCCAAATTTGTCCTTGCTGAACTGCGCACGGGCAGTTCCTCATCTAGGTAGATCAGATTGCAATTACTGTGGTTTCTAGGTTTTGGATATTGGTTTTTGTTCTGCTCTGAGTGTCCCTGGCAGTTTCAGTTAGCGAATTTAAGTTGTTAGTGGATTGCTTTGGGGTCCCTTTAGATGGAGCATCCCGTATCCAGCAAGCGTGCAGCATTTATTATTTTTGTGGAATATGAAAATAGTCATACCAAGATGTGGAAGGATCTTCTCTCTGATGCAGAAGAATGCAGTCAAATATCTTGTTTTTAGTGGATTTCTGCCTTCAGTAAAGAAAGAAATGAACCAGTCAAACTGAGTTGCACATTTAAGCACAAACCTTCTGAAATTGAGAAGAATTTACTGAAACTAGCAAAATTTAAGCTGAACTATGAGAAACATCAATAATAGTCCTTAATGTAGCTTCAGAGTGCAGAAGCTGAAAGATGTTTGAAGCAGGGAAGAGCATATTTTGTTTTTTCCACAATAAGGTAGTGATCTGCTTTTCAAGGGATATATTTGTTGTGTTTATGCACAGAAATGCTCTTTTCTTATAAGGAGAAGAGTTATAAATGCAGTGTGACTGACCAAATGATGTCTGCCAGAAGCTAAAATGTTCCTGAATTGAAATACTTCTTCTTGCATCGCAGCAGAGAATCTTAAATGCTGCATAGGTTACCCATACTTCTACACTTGGTATCTATACAGATTAAGGAGGATTAATTAGGCTCAAAATACACTGTGTCTTGGCAGCATTGTTGTGTTTTGTGCTGCTAAAGCACAGCCCTTTTTTTCTGTAGTAGCTGGTGCAGGAGTTTCCCACAGCCCAAGCTTTCCAGGATAAACAAACCATACTTAGTTGGTTCATTGCCTTTTTTCTCTTTTTCTTTTTCTTTTCCTCCATAATCTCCCAATGAGGAGGAAAGCTTGTGGGGAGTAATTCTTCCGGGCTTTGATGTACTAGCATGCCTCTAGCACTTTAAGCTGGTAGTTTTCTGACAGCTGTTTTTAAACTCCCCTAAGAGAACATTGCTCTGTGTGTGTTCAGCACTGGCTGAGGCAGCCAAGAGGAGTTTTAATGTCAGCGGCATCAGTCTTGCCATAGGAAGGCTTTGGCAAGGGAAGAAGACAAGCACTTCTACCTTTTGTCAGAGTCCCAGCACCAACTGGAAATATCCCCAAGATACAGAGGGGGAGACCAAAGGAGACAAATAAGTGAACATTTAAGTGAGTTCCCCAGCTGAAGACAGACATCCTTGAGCAACCTTGAAGTTTATGCCCAGTAATCTGTGAGCCAGTGTGGTCACCCAACCGGAGGGCTTTTTATACTACACTGGTTCAGCTCCTCCTGTTTAGCTATCCATGAATGACAACCCCTTTGGCATGCAAGATGTAAATTCTTCGAGACTGAGCTTGAAGGCATCATGAAAGGACAACTTGACCAACTTCATTAGTATCAAAATGCATTTCCCTTCCTTCCACTGACATGACTTTCCACTGCAGCGCTTACAATGTTATCCTGGAAAGAAGGGTGCACCAACTAATATATTTACCATGTCAAAATGCCTATGGCTAATGCAATATCTGTATCTGACTTCTCTGCCTTTTTTGCAGAAGCAAGGAGAAACAAATGACTTCTTTGAATATTACACCAAGGCTGATTACAAGGAAATTGGGACCTTTGAGCCTCGAGTTGCTCTTGATTTAACTCTTTTTATCTCTTTAAGTGATGTTCAGGCTTTTGTGCAGTTATTGGCATATTCAGTGCTTTCGTCAATCAGACTTATATCTCAGCGTATTTCTTATTCCGATTTCCTTGGATATATGTTTTTTAGGGAAAAATATTGACTTTAAGCTGTTAAGAGTCTACTGCACTATAAGGCTAGTTGTTTCACATCCTAGGGAAAAACCCTTTAGGGCAATAAATTCAGTCCTACAAAACAAGTCTTTATCTAGCGTAGATTTTGATGAATCTAGAGAAGAAGCAGCAGCAGAAAAAAAGAAGGAATGTGTATGGGAAACCCAGGTTCATCTTCTAGTAGGAGTATAACCAGGGGTTCGGTATCTCTTGGAAAACCTGTGTAGCCACATAATGTGGATACACAAATATATAGACGAATATTTAAGTATATAAGATATCTACAAGTGTATTTTATCCTTAGATACACATATCTATAGATAAGTGTTTAATCTACTTTCAATTCTTACCTTTCAGTGTTGACAAGGCCTATTTTATTGTAGAATTATCAGTTTCAATTCAGCTGTTTAATTTTGAACTTACGCCTTGTGCTTATGTTGTGGTTTTTTTAATTGAAGCTTCTAACACATCTATTCCATACCATTCATTATTTAAATGTGTTTGTCCCATTTCCTCTTTTTTGTTTCTTTCTATGAAGGCAAGAGCTCCAAAATTTTTGCTTGTTATGCGGAGGCAAAACTCCTTTCCTGTTGCAAGATATTAGCTAGTCAGACAGTGGCCTGCAGAGAAAATAGGAAACTTTTTTTCCCCACCCTGGTAGCCAGTGAATAGAACAGATTGTTTTTACTGATGGCAGAAATAGGTAACCAGTTCCTCAGTATAGTCAGTCTGTGTTTATGGTGTTGTAAGGGAAAAGCTTCAAAGAGATGCTCAACCTTTTATGAGAAGCCTTCTTAGCTTTTCCCTACAGTGAGGACCCTTGGCCGTTCTCTTCTCCCTGCAAAGCTGTAGAATGATGCCTCTGTTTTACTGTGCCTCTAGTTAACTACAGGAGATGACGTCCAAACTGTTGAGTTCCGGATGACTGTCTGGAAGATCGCTCTTCCGTCCAGGCAAGGCTCTGTGGAGAGCATCCTCTGGCAGTTGCGTGCTACCTCCAAGAGCGCGCCTCTCTTTTCCCATCATTTCATTTGTATTCACTGCTGCTCCCGTATGCCAATTAGCTTTAATTTTTCCTATACACAGTGACATCAATGGCCAATCAGACTAGAGCATAGCTGGGTTTTTAGTGTGCCTGTAAACTATAGAAAATTGTCCTTGGACAAACTCCTGCTTTTAGACTGGCTGACAACAATAGACATGGTTAAGTTCAGGCTAAGAGCCATTAAACATAATTACTACCACAGGGTAAAAGTTTAATTGTGTTAAATTTAAATCTGTGTAGTCTGTGCTTATTTACAAGCTGGCTAGGTCTTTCTGTTATATAAGAGCAAAGAAATTTGTACTTAAAAATTGTTGTGTTTTAACTTCAAAAGGGAGATGAGAAAATATTTTTATATAAGACGCAAAACAACCCCAAACTGAAATCTTTCTATATTTTGACCTTCTTTTGTGCCAATAGCATCAAGCTGGTAAGTAGATGCTGGGCATCTTCTGATGGATTTCTCTAACTTTGTTCATGTGAATTTGTGAGAGAGCATCGCATCTGTTACGGAGGTGTCTGGGGGACAGAATGCAGATCAGTTTGTTTGTGTAGGATTGCTTTAAATTTAACCCCAGATGGAAGTTTTGGTAGATTTTCTTCCCACTTCTTGTCTTTCCTCCCTCCTCAACAATGCTAAGCTCCCCACCTCAGAAAGTTTCAGCTCATCTAACCTCCAGGTAAGTAAGTATGAGAGGTGGCAATTTAAAAACAAAACACACACAAAGGCAAAGGGAGCTGTTCATTTTGCTTTTCTTCCAGCAGATTAAAAAGGAGGGAGTTCTTGTGTTCACTGAGCTACAAGTTACAGCGTATTTTTAGAACTGTGTTGAATATAAGGGCTCTAAATCACTCCCTGAAAAGCAGATTAAAATTAGGAAGTGCTAGAAGAAGTGTGAAATGTTCATCTGTTGGGAAGGGAGGAGATG
The DNA here is from genome assembly GCA_034781795.1 of Crypturellus tataupa. Taxonomy (NCBI): domain Eukaryota; kingdom Metazoa; phylum Chordata; class Aves; order Tinamiformes; family Tinamidae; genus Crypturellus; species Crypturellus tataupa. Next base: position 1,500,208 of record JAWLRI010000596.1, read on the forward strand.
GAGGACTCTGAAAGTTGATAGAAGAGAAAAAGATTAGCGTGGTGACTAGCTGGAAGCTACATTTATGTAGACATTAGAAGGCAACATGATTTCAGCTGGACTGAACATAAGCTTCAGATCTTATGCAAACATTCAAAGCTGTTTAGCAATTGCTTTACCCCCAAACCCCTGAAAGTCGACAGGTGAATGTGATGCCAAATACATTTTTCATGTTTCTTAAGCTAACTGTTTAAATAGTTAAGTGAACATCTGTCCCAATTTCCCCATCATTTCCATTTAGAAAAGTCGCCTATTTGAAGGCTGAAGAAAAGCGCCTGCTTAACAATGCAAATGGTGCTGTCTGGGGCCCCTTTATTTTGTTTAATCTAGACTGAGCTCCACACAACTGTGATGCTAATGAATAATGGATATTTTATACTTGCGCTTGTAGCAGTGTTGGTCACAGAGCAAATCTAGGATTAACCTCCCAGTTTCCCTGCCTGTTATATTGGGCTCACAGTTTGCTGTGACTAAGGTGCTCTGAAAACGTAAGCCTTGCTTTGTGGAAGACGGCCAAACTGCGGCCAAGCTGCCTGTTCTTGCTGTGCCGACGCGCGGTGCCGGTGGAAGGGGGGCAGCAGCTTGGAGAGGGGACGGTGTCTGCCAGCGGCTGTGGTTTGGGAGCCGGTCCCGCGCAAGGGCCCCGCGCTGCGGGGGAGACCTGGCACTGCTCATGGCCCCGTCCCCAGCGCAGCCGACCGGCCTGCGGGGGCCTCCGCTGCCCCCAGCTGCTTCTTGCGCCAGCCGCTGGGAGCGGGAGCAGGGCCGGAGCTTGCAGGGAGCAAGGGGCTGCCCACCGCTACGTGTTGGGTACTCGGCGAATTTCCAAGTGCGAATGCATATCCACGTGGGAGTTGTTCTGCCTGTTCAAATGGAGCCTTGGAGGAAGGATGCTAGGGATTCCCTTTGCAACACCGCTGTCTTGAGCCACTGTAGCACAGAGGCGTTTGATCTACAGTAAGTTTCCGAGGAAAATATATTGGTGTTTCTTCAGAAGAGCTCTTGAAGTCTTCCAAACAGGTGTAATGGAAGCCACTGATACGGCTGCTAATGAGGATGAGGGAAACCTTTTTTTTTTTTTTTTTTTTTTTAATAACTGAGGGCCAAGCTGACTCTGCTAGTGCAGCCCTGTGAGGGTGGAGGAGTTATTTGGAGGTTTCTGTAACACTATCAAGTGTTTTAGGTTGCAATTACTGGCCGATAATAATTAGTATTGATTACCTTGGCAAATTGCAGGTTTAGAAATTGGTTATAGATTTTCCTGGTGCATCCCTGTTGTGGACCGAGCCAGCAGCAGCGGCTGGAAGCGGCCGCAAGCCCGGCCACGTGTGCAGGCGGTGGCGCGTTGCCGCAGGCCGCACTGGTGATGAGCAGCAGCGATACGTCTGGAGCCTCAGAGTCCCACAAATAAGATTTTTATCTCCTCCCAAGCAAAGCGCTAACCATATGTGCATTGACCACAGTCGTGGGTGAACCTCATTTTTATTGGCCTGTTGATTTGTGCCCTGGCCAGTTCCTGTGTTTAATGTAGGAGCGCGTGCTGCCCCAGGCACGCGTGGCTCTGCAGAGACGAGCTCGCGAGCGGGGCCGGGGGAGAGATGCTGCCGTCTTGCTCCAGTCCCCCTGCGGGAGCCGTAACAGCAGCAGACATCTGGGAAGACAGATAGTGAGCGCTGAGATGAACATGGCAGAGCTCCCCGTGCTCGGGGGCTGTCCTCGAGGCCCGGGGAGCTGGCGTGGAACGGCCGAGCGCGCTGCCCGCGCCGGGGTGCAGGGGCTTAGCGTCCCCAGGGGCGCGTGGCCAGCGGAGCAGGGACTGCTCGCGGAAATGCCTGGCAAAATCCTCTTCTGCTGTTCGCGGGAGAGTTTGTGCGCTTTCGTTTTAGACAGCAGGTAAGTAAGGTAACTTCTTCCTGAGTTGTAGTAGAGCTTTTCCCCGTAAGAGCCGGCAGCGTTCGCAGGTGTGAGCCTGCCTCCCTCGCAGGTCCCAGCAAGGAGCAGCGGGGCGAGGGGGCCGAGAGCGCCTGCCCCGGCACCGCAGAGCCACGCATGGTTTTTGACTGAAATTCTGTGAGCCCCAAAATAGCAGTCTAAGTGTTTAATGCTTTTCTCCATTAGACAGCAAATTAGCCCTAGGCTCACAAACCAAATGAAGTTTCATCTTGACAATTGGAGCCTGCTCACCAGGCAGTTTTATCCCAGGTTCCCGCATGCTGGTTGGTCAGCGAAATGGAGACTGCAACTTCTATTTATTGGTGCAATACAGTATTTGATACTGCTAATTACACTTAATTAGTCCTTCCACCATTTAATTAAAATGGCTTCTAATGATTGTGCTTCTTTGGCAGGCTCTTCGGTACCACCGGGAATTGTGCTGCCTGCAGTAAACTGATCCCTGCCTTTGAGATGGTGATGAGGGCCAGAGATAATGTTTACCATTTGGACTGCTTTGCCTGTCAGCTCTGCAACCAGCGGTGAGGACACAATTATTGTGCACACAAACACAAACTAATTTGTACCTTTGCTGACAAAATGGGAAATGTTTGAACCGTGCTACCTTTCTGGTTTCTGCAGTCTCCTAGTGTGAGCTGGTGGGCTTCTTAGACTAACCTGTGTGGTGCATGTTAGTACCTGTAGCCCCTTTACTCACTGCAAATCCCCTTGGAGCTGGTGGGATTTGGGGGCGGCGGGGTGGAGATTGCAGATCTGGACACTGTTATATGCAGCACAGCTGCTGCTGAATAAAACAACCCACTTTGGCTTCCTTTCAGCACCTACCCTCTTTGCAGAACCCTGACGGCAGAGGAAGGGTCTCTGGCAAACTGACTTTATTTTGCTTAAATCAGTTTTCTGACAGGCTCAGAAATGGGGACAGCCAAGAAGGAGCAGACAGGAGGGAGCGGAAGGAGAAATGCACTCTAGTTAAGCCCTTTCCAACATGAAGAATGAGTGCCTTTAGTTGTGCAGTTAATGGGTGTTGCTGGTGCTGTGACTTTGGAGAGAGTGGCTGTCTTTCTGCGGGGCTGTGTGCGATGAGGAATGTACGTCAAAGTGCACAAGAAAGGGTCGGGCACTGCATCTTCCCTGGGGCTACCTGGAGTCAGCTGAATCTGGGAGGGCTGTGAAAAATTTTCACAGCGCCCTATTTGTTGGTAATTGCAGGCAGAATGAAAGCCCACTGAGCCAGACGTGGTGCATTATTGCTTTTTGATACATACATCCATCCTTGTTCAAAACAGGACTGCAAGTATGTATTATTCTTGCTGCTTATTTATGTAGGCTACAGTAAGTGGCCAGGGGCTGTGTGTACATGATACAGTTCACATCCTGGGAGCTGTGGTTGGGTATCCCGAAGATGGGGTTAGGAGGCAATGCTCCAGCCCACGTTTGTGGGAGCATGAGAGATACCATGGGGGAACAGAGATGAAGAAAGTCATGGGAAGATGAAGAAACAAATTCTGCAAAAGTCAAGTTAAAGGCCTGATTTACAAATGCGTGGCTTGCCCTGGAGCACAGGTCGCAGCAGGATGTGCAGCGCCGCGCGCGGTCGGTCTGCGCTGCAATACGCAGCGCATGCTCACCCTCCTGGTTGCTCCTTGAACCTCAGAAGAGCATCCGAACTGTGTGGCCTGGCTCTCCCTGGCTGGGGTTTAGTTCATACAGATAAATGGAGTGGCACCTGGCCCATGCCAGTGCATGTAGGAGGGCACTTGTGCCCGCAGCTGGTAGTTCGAGTGGCTTTGCTCGAGCGCCGCTGTCGAGCACAGAGGTGGCGTTTGCTCCAGGTGGACAACTCGCCTGCTCCCGTTGGCGACTCCCGTAGATGGGGCTGTGAGGCGCAGGGCTGGCTCCTGCGCGGGCCGGCACTGACATCTAGTGGCTCACGGCTCTGGGCAGAGGCTCTCGCCGGCCGCCCGCCAAGCCTCTCGCTTGCCCCATCCATTTGTTGCTCTGAACGTGCCTCTGCCATGGACTTTGTTGGCGTTTAGCGGCTTGTGTGCGTTGGCAGAGCCAGGGTGTTCCCTCCTGGAGGCACAGCTGAAACTGCTGCTTTGGAGGGTTTTCCTTACAGAGAACAAGAGTTACAGGAAATAGAGAAACAGAATGTGTTTCGGTAAACCTAAGGTCAGAATTGCAGAGATGGATCCCAAAATCAGTTTTGACATTGAAACGCCACTTCTTTCACCGGCTCTGGAAGTACTTAGTCATGAAGACATTTTTCCATGCAGTTTCCTTACAACTTGTTTGCCCTTCTTTGTAATAACTGACCAAGTACTGTGCTTAGCAGAGCAGAGTTTCTAACAATTTTATACTTCATCAGTATACGGAATGAGCAGGGGTCTCTCTGCCCGTATCCATTCACTCTCATACTCACACTTGGGTGCTCCAGCTTTTCCTGTCCCTCCTAGACCCTACGCAGATCTGACTAGAGACAGCTGTTGATTATGCTGGTGGCAAGAGTAATTTTTGCATCACTGTTCCTTGCAATTTGTATTGTACTTAAGGTAATGATAAGGAGCTGTGTCTGTTGTTTGTAGTGAGTGAACCTACTGGTGGGGCTTTCAGGAAAACGTGTGCAGTGCAGCTCTTGGCTTCAGGGCTGTTAGTTTAAAATGAGATTGATTTTTAGACTTGTAATACCAAAAAACAGAGTTTCAGAACTGCTAAAGCACATGCTGTAGAGGGGCAAAGGCAGAAGGTCTCCCATGAAATCAACTCAAGTGCAAAGTAGTCCTGAGTCCCCTCTGTACTGCCTTGGCAGATTCATCAGCTGCTTGTAGGTGCTCAGATGAAGAAAAATTGTGCCCATCTAGGACAATAAGGAGTATTAAATGACAAATCTAGAAAGAATTTTAGACAAGAACTAGGTGATGTCCGTGTCAAAAGCTCTGCCTGCAGAGCAGAGGACGGGGTGGTTTAGAGGCCTGATGGGTCTCCTGAGGGAAGGGGTCCTCTCCCTGAGAGGGTCGCGTGGGTCCCTGGTATCATTTGGGGCTTGGGAACCCGGGGAGGGAGGTGTTGCTGGCGCTGGAGTTTGGTGCCATATCCTTGGCTGGTGCTGAACCCAAAGCAGCCCTTGGACTGCGCTTGCAGAGCATCATTTGTTGTCTTAAGAAATAAAGATTAGCTTCTAATTCTAAAGCGAGTAGGGAATGCAAAGAAGCTATTGACTCTCAATTTACACCTCTCCGATATTATATGTGGAACTTTTTTGACCTTAATGGTCAAATAAAATTGTTAAATATCACAAGCCTCTCTGTCAACTTTAATACAAATAGAACAATTTACATGGTATATAGCGAACATTACCCTTCGCTCAATGAAGATAAAGGTTAGGAGTCCCGCTATCAGGAAATTTCTATTTATTGTTCAGCACTGTACACAAGGGGGTGAGGAAGGACTTAATAGCCAGTGCTTGCCTATAAATTAGTGTAAATACTGCCTCACCTGAGGGGTCTGTGGAAATACAGAGACCGGGAAGAACTTCAAATACTCCACGTGATGCAGCCTGCTTGACTTCAGAGTTTGGAAACCTCTACTCTGCTGGGATAAATTCCTCTACTCTGCTGGGATAAATTCCTTAACTTTGTGTTCACAGCACCTGCAGGTACTCAGAGGCATCATAAAAATAGACCACAAAACCCCAAGGTCCATGCAGGGAAGGGGAGAGGGGTGGAAATAAAGCGGCTTTCCCAGGGCTCCAGCTCACCAGGAAAACTGGAGATTGAACTCAGCTCCCAGGTGTCATCTCCAGACCCCAAACTCCTTGTTCTGAGTCCCACGAGCAGCTGAAGGGAAGTGTTACCTTTAGTATCACTTGAAGAGTTAAAGCTCTGTGTTCTTCTGTAATAAATTCAGCCGGTTACAAAAGCCTATTACTATTATTTAGACTGTTTATTTCTTTTTCTGTTCTAGATTCTGTGTGGGAGACAAATTTTTCCTGAAGAACAACATGATCTTGTGTCAGATGGACTATGAGGAAGGGCAGCTGAACGGGAGCTTCGAGTCCCAGGTTCAATAGCAAACTGCTTCGCTGAAGCACCGTGGGATGGACGTTCGGCCGCGCGAGCAGTGAGGGCGTCCGTCAGCTTGCCTGCAATATTTTTTTAATTCTTGGTCCAGAAAGGACTATATACATTGTAGTACTTTCCCCCCCACCACAAAGCAGTTACAATTTTAGATGTACAGTTGTGCCTGCTTAGCTGAGCACTGCATTGCCTGTATGTTTGTGAGTTCTTGGGGTCTGGGGAGGGCTCTGTACAGTCTGTTTTCTGTATATAAACTGGAACATTTATTTTATGAAAAATGTAATGCAATTTTATTACTGGTGTGAATTAAAAATTATGAATGTTTCCTGGTCATCTTAACTGTGGTTTGTCCCTTATGTGGTAAAAGCCTATATTTCCTCTGTTTGATGTTGACCGAACATTTTAAGTATATATACCCAAATCAAACTGCAGGGAGGAGCGCCAGTGTGTATACACACACACACACACACACACACACAGTGTGGGGAAGAAACACTGCTCCAAAATTCAAGCTGTCTTTTATGTACTGGGGAGGAAATGGGCCACGGGGGTGAGGGTAGGGAATTGTCAGTGCTGCTTGTCAGGGTCTATGAAAACGACCATGAAGTATCAAGTTGTTGACTGTGAACTGGCTCTTTTCCTCTCTCCAGGTAAGTGTAGGCAGCACATTGCTAAGACCAGGAGCTCTCAGGTCTGGCTAATGCTGAATTGTTGCAGCTTGAGGGACAGATTGGCACCCGCTCTGACAGCGGGTGCCCAAGGAGTGACCAGGTTACCGATTTCCAGCCTTGTCGTGCGGTTCCTTTCCGCAGACGCCGGCCGTCCCAGCCTGAGCGGCTGCGGAAGCGCTCGGGGCCGCGCGCGATGCGCTGGGCTGTAGGGAGCCAGGGCCCGCACGCAGGGCGCGCGCGCATGCCGAGCGTGGCTGCAGCCCTCTGCTCTGTCTTGCTGCTTGTTCTTCCCCCTTCCCTCTAATAAATAGATAGCGATTACTCATTTTTGACATGACTTACTTGGTTGCTGGTCTTGAATCACACACACGTTTTCAGAATTGCAAATGCTGCACGTGTTGCCACTGCTTTACCTGTTGCAAGAAACACTTACCGTACCACTGCGACTGGTGAAAAGCGAGGTAAAGCTGAACCCAGAAACTTGGTATGCTCCAAAATACCATCCACCCCCTACCCGCCGGCTGGCTGGTGGACTGCTTCTATGTGAACAGATGTTTCCGGGTTGGGAAGATTCACTGTAAGTCGACTGGTCCCTTTCACCTTTTAAAGAACAAGTGGCGTTTTAATGAATTAGAGGGTTAGGCTGTGGTGGGTTTGTTTTGTTGTTGGTTGTTTGGGGGCTTTGTTTGTTTTTGGGCAGCTTTGGAGAAACTGTAGATTGGATGCTCTTGAGGTTATTGCAGGGGGCCAGGGACTCTGCTGAAGGAATAGTCAAGCTTTGTTACCTAAGGTTTTTGTTTAATTCATTTGAAATAGGCTGCCAGCCTGTCCTTACCTTTGCCTATGCGCCAAATTCAGTTAGCTACATGTCCATGATTTTTGCCGTAGGTCAAAATCAGTATGCAATGACAGCACACAGATACTGCCCCTTGTGAGGGCAAGAGTGGCAAGAAACAAAATGACAGAAGCTGGGAGGGTTTATTAAGCTTTATCTCAGATTTTCAAGGAGTGTTTGGACATTAAAAAGTCCTTTCTAGGCTGGTACTCCAAAGCACGTGCAAGTGGGTTACGTGGCCCATGTGTCGCTGCCTCCCCGCCTCACACCGAAGTACCCGGAGAAGCTGCCGCCCGTCTGTCGCCCTCTCCGTGCCCACACAAACCTGTGGGCGCTGACACGCACTCCCGAGGCTGGTGGCAATACGGTGACTTTAAAAAGTCCCAAAGGAAACACAGTCGCGTTTGGTTTTTGGGTCTCAGTGCTGCAGATTTGCTTAACAGAAAGCGGCGGAGGGCAGGCGTGCCGGTGAGTAACCGCGGACCCGGCGGAGCGCCGAACACGGGGACCTCTTGATGTGTTGGAGTCGTCGCTTGGCATAAATATTCATTCGAGGAATCAGAGCGGAGTAAATGGCATTTTAGGCTCTAATCATTTAGTATTAGCAGATCGCCGTTCTACTGCTGAAGATAACCACCGCTTAATCAGGTTAGCGGCCGCTGGCATACAGGCTGACATTTCAGCTTTTGCCCGAGTCCTGGCTCCGGAGGACGCTGTCCGTGACCCCCCTCACATCAGCCTTCCCGAGCCCCGGAGCGGCAGGCGCTGCGCCTGCCCCCTCAGCCCGCGTCACGGCCGCGCGCTGAAATCCGGCGTCTTTCTCGGCCTGTTTCTGAGGCGAACCGCGGGACAACATCTAGAAGCAAGCCCAGCCTCGGCTTCACCTGCCTTAACGCCGGCGTCACCCTGGTCCAGGCTGGGCACCGCCAGCCCTCCCGCGCGCTTGGCCACGCAGCTGCCCTCAACTCGCGTCCTGCCCGGCAGGTTAATCCAGTGCTAGCACCTCGTTGGCACCTTGTTGCTCCCTTAACTTATGTTGCCAGAAATGCTGTGTTTGTGTTCCTTCCCCCTTCTACTGGCCTGAAACCTGTGTTTCTGGCTGCCAAAAAGAGGGCTGGGGCCGTTGGTGCGGTTCTCCGAGCGGGGCTCTGCCCTGGGCAGGGGGGACGCCGTGAGGCGCCGCACCAGGAGGCCTCCTCGCTCGCCAGCCGGGTGGGGAGATCCCTGGCGGCCGCCGCGCAGGACGGGACACGGCTCGGGACCCGGGAACGGGCAGAGGCGCCGGCAGGTCCTTGTGCTGTCCGGTAAGGGGGAATTTCCCGGGAGAAACCTGGGAGCAGCCGCCACAGCGCGGCCGCCCGGCCCCCTCAGCGCCTCCCTCAGCGCCGGGGAGCGGGGCCGAGGAGCAGCCCGTGAGCGGCCACGGGACCGCGGGGCCTCAGGCTGCCGGCACCGGCAAGGGCCGCGTCCCGGCAAGGCCGGGGGAGGCCTCAGTATCTCCGTCACTGCCCAGCAAAAGCCAGTCGGTTTCCTTGGCGGGTCACAGCTCAGCTGGAGCCAGAGGGGAGGGAGGCCTCGCGTTGGTGGTTCAGTTTTCTGAAAAGGATCCTGTCTTTCCTCCTCCTTTTATTTTATTTTTCTTATTTTTCCCTAACTCTCCCCCAACCATGCCCTGCTTATATTCGTACATGTATTTGTGTGCGCGCGCCCATGCAGGCGGGTGAGGTGGAGGGCTGTGGGCTTCACCAAGCAGGAATCTGCCTCCCAATCTGCTCTTTTTACCCCCTCCAAATTATTTTAGGGTCTTTCAGCCTTTCTCTCCAAAAACTTCCTGTTGAAGTGACTGTAATTTGGCGTATCTGGGGCCTTGGGCAGGGGACGGCTCAAGGCGCCACGTTGTGCTAACGTGTCCAACATGTGGCCGTCGGGGGGAAGGCGTGAAAACAGCACAAAATAAACTAGCTGCAAAGAAGTGAAGCGGCGTAAACTCATGAAGGACAATTTTTTGCTGTCAGCGCACACAAAGGCCGCTGAAATTGGAAGCTTTTGAGGAAAAGAAACACATCTGAACTTCTGGGCAAGTGGGGAACTATTGAAAAGGCCTAAATTTCTGGGCTCCTCTGAGGTAACTTCTGCGCTCTGAGAGAATATTTCAGAAGACATTTTATTCTTTGGAAGATGCCAAAAATGCAAGACTTGGCACTTTAACAAAACAGAAAAGGGAAAACACATAATCTTCTTAACTAGTAAGTCTTTGAGCCCAGGATCACATTGTTGCTGTATAATAAAAAGGCCTGTTCTGCAGTAATTTGGGCAGTTAGCAATTCTGCGCCTACTCCAAATCGTGACATTTCAAGGACAATAAAGTTGGCTGGCTCTTGGCCACCGGCCATAGGAAGAGAAAACAAAAACCGGGGCTGTCAGCTGGTTATTCATACCGCATTACAAAACAAGGCTCCCAACAGGCAAACGCTCTTTATTGCTTGTGTTTTTGCTCCAGAAATGTATTTTTTCATTAAAAAAAAAAAAACTTCTTACAGCTTTCGTCTTACAAATGTTAACCCCTTGAAAGACAATGCTGACATCCCTTGCCGCTGGCTTTTCTGCTTTATAAATGTTCGACAGATAGTGAGAAAATCGGAAAGGAAAATGGATTTCTGGCTCGGCACGAGCTGTCTGCTTCTTCTTAAAAAAATCAGGACATGCAAGACAATTTTAAGTGATTAATCTGGGGGAATGCTTTGTTGTTTTTTTTAATTTTGGGTGTATAACTTGAGATACCTTCTAGGGAGTAATTTTTCCAAAAAGTTGAAATATTGAAGCCCCTTGCAATATATTAAGTTGCTCCTTAAAAATATTCAAAAACATATCAAAACTATATCATTTCACTTCACATTTGGTTTCCACGCTCTTCCTTATTCCTCCCAAATATGCAAAAACTTTTATTCCCAATGAAATTTGCCCAATACTAGTTTAGTTTTGGTGGAGGTTTTTGTTGTTTTTGATTTTTTTTTTAACCTGCATCCTTCTCTTCTTCCTCCGTGTCTTCCCCGCTCTGCTGCGTCCCATATTTACCCGCTTGAGTCACATGTTCTCCGGGTCGACGCGCGGTTGCCCCTTTTGGCAGATAATCGCATTGGCCTCGAGGCCGGGCTGCCAGCACGGGCGCGAGCGGTGCGGATTTGCGTGCCGAGGCTGTAACCTGTGGTGAATCGCTTTGTGCTGCCCGCGCGCAAGGGAAGCTGCTTAAAAAACACACTGCGCTGTGCGGCACTGATGGTGCCATAAATCCAGCTGGCCTGTTCGCTCGCCGAGCCGGGAGCTGCGGGAGCCGCGGGAGCCACCGGAGCGCTGTGGCCGGGCCGGCCACCCGCGGGGTGACCCCCGTCCCTGCTGAACACGCCGGCTCTGCGCCGCATCCCTCCTCGTGCCGGGTCGGCAGCGCTGCTGCCCGGAGCAGAGCGCGCAGAGCTGCCGCCCCATGCCTGCACTGCCTGAATTTTGAGCAATTCCATTACTTTCGGTGAGGTGAGGCCTGATTTATCCCCGTATGTGCAAGGAGGGAGGCAAGCACAAGACAGGTAGAGAAAGCAGCTTATTAGGAGAGCAAATAATTCACGATGAATAATATCTCCAGCAATCGCAGCTTCTGTTTCTCCGTGCCTGTAAAGGGATTGTGGCTTCTGTGAATTTGTTAGTGTCTGGAGGTGGCAGGGTTGTTTTTTCCCTTTCAGTCTGCAGGTGGGTGGGTGACGGCGCCCTGGGCCGCGTTCCCTCCCCACGATGGGTCGCCCAAGCTGCAGCCTGCCTGCGCGTGCACAGCCCTGCTCCGCAGAGAGTGTCCCGAGGGGCCCGTGCTCCGAGCGCTGTGGCCCCGCGCGAGGACTGCAGCGAGGCGGCCCCGCGCCGTCCCCTCCGGCACGCTGCTTGTGTTGCGCTCACGGGGCTGCGGCCTCGCGCGTGGCCATCGTGCCTGCATCCACAACTTGTTTATGGCATGTGCTGCCCCAGCCGAGCCTCTCTGCCCGGCGCGAGGAGCAGCCCCTGTCACAACACACATGGCAAGGACACAGGTTAGCACTACTCTGGCACAAGGACTGTGCAGGGAAACCTTGACCGCTTGGTTATTGGCAGGAGACGGGCTGCAGCAAGCTCGTGTTTAAACTTGCAGAAGTATTTGGAGAAATTCCTTGACTATATCCCCCCCCTACTCCTGCCCAGTGCACTTTAATTTCATGAGTGAGACCTTCTGGAGCGGCGTTTCTTTTGTGCCTTCAGTAGCCCTCAGCAAGGCAGGCAGAAGAGAAGAGGGAAGGCAGGAATGTAATTTATGGGAGGAAGGTCTGCTGCAATCAGATGTGTTGTCCTCGGCAAAGTACCCCCGCAACTCTGGCGCGCGCTCCTCGAGCGGCATTTGTAGCGAATGTCGCAATGGGTTCCTTCCAAAAGCTCGCTCTGAGGAAAAGCATAGCTAAAAAAAAAAGAATACTTATGTGTGATGCAGACTTAGAGACCAGTCACTTCTAACAGCAAAGTCCTGGAGTTTGGTGGGGGAAACTCAAACTTCCTACTGCCAGCAATGCAGTGTGCAGCAGGCCTGAAAAAACTGCTGTCCTTGCAGCCCTCAAAGCAGCCCATTTCTGGGGGAACCCTTGCCAAAGTCTGCAGGAGATTTGCTATTGGCTTTGCCCATGTTTGCATCCATTAAACTCCATGCAGCCTTCAGAGAGGAAGGGAAAATAAATACCTTGGGATGGGCTTTGGTTTCACAAAATACAACAACAATAATAAGCAGCTCAGCAACAGCAAACTAACGGGTCAGGACTGAAGTCCCCAATTCCCACGGCTTTGGCAGCCCACGCAAATAACCCTCGTCCGGATGCTCGTAGCTATGGCCCATCTCAGAGCCAGGCACAGGCCTGAGGAGCAAACTCCCCTGCTCTGGTGGTTTCCCCCTTTCCGAGGAATTGTGCTCAGCGCAGTAGATAAATCTGCTCTGCCGGAGGAGGCGCAGGCATCGCCGCTCTGGTAAATCACACTGCTCCGGAGCTCGGCAGATTAACTCCCCAGCCAGACCCGTTCTTTTAGGGGAATCCTCCCGCTGGCCTCCCTCTTTTTTTTTTTTTTTTTATTATCCAATTAGCAAGACATGTTAATAAGAAATTTTCTATCTTATAAGAACAACTGAGCAAATATTCTACTGTTCCTCAAGTGGCATAAATAGACCTTTTTGCACGTAGCTAAAGTGTCCTGGGACTGGTTTGTGGATGTATGTTGCTGCGTAGAAAGATTATAATTTACAGGTGATTGTTTGGAGGACTTCAAATTACCACCACTCATATATATGAATATATAAATAAAGAATGAAGCTTCTCGGGAGATTCTGCATAAACAATTTTCTTGGGAAGAAAAAGGATTCTCAATAATAAAAAAAAAATACACAGTATTTTTTTATATCTATGCCACTGCATAAAGTATTGGTAGATTATTTCAGTCCTTCACTTCTATTTCAGCATTTCTGGGCCATTTCCTCTAACATTTTATCTTTTTTCTTCCATCATATAAATCCTCATATATTTCATTCCCTGTGGACTCCAGCAAGTTTGCAATCTAAAGGCGAAAGGATCCTGTCGCAGGAGCCCCGGCTTTGGGGGCTTTACTGCATGAATACTCACTCTAAGAGAAACGGGAAAGGAAAGGATTAACTCCAGCTACCTTAATGAAATATCATTTCAGCTTGTAAGTCTCCCCCTCTTGCTCACGTGCACACACACACGCACACAGAAGAGGGAGTATTTTGGGAGGCCACTTGTGGCTTGATTGCCTTGATCATGGGGAAACACAGTTTAGAGATACTCCTCTGGGAGGGGCTGGAAACGTTCACCTTTAGTAATCATGATTTCCTCTTTAAAAAACAGAAATCTGGATATTCAAAAATCATTATTTAACTTTGAAGGGTATTTTATATAAAATTTCTGTTTTGTTTTGTTTTTTCTTCCCTCCGCCTTCTTATTTATGCACACCCAGAGCACATCTCCTTGCTCACCAGTGTGATGCGATGTGGTTCAAGGCACTGTTTCTTCCCACGATCGTCCGTTCTCCACTTGAACTGGTGCGAACTTCTAAGCACTTGCAGCACATCCTCCGTGATTCTGCGGCCCTCCAAGGTGTAGGCGCTTTAATGCAAGTTTAGATCACTGCTTCGTGTGCTCTGAAAATCAATCACTTAGTGGCAGCTGACAGTCTTTCTCACCTGACAGAGAAGGGGTTATTTCTCATCCTTTTACTGAGACCAGCAATAAAATCTGTCTTGAGCTACTAGCTTGGATTTCTCAATATAATTATATGGCTTAAGCTGAGCAGCACCTGTGTGGAGAACAAGGGATATCTGTGTAGAAATAATATGTTTGTAATTGAGTTGATCCATAATCCATTAACAAAATTCTTCACAGTAAACACAGTCACCATGCAGGATATACAGACTCCCTTGCTCACAAAACCTCTTTTGCTGCAGAGTGAAATCTGGGATTGCTGCTATCCCAGGGAGCAGCAAGAAGAAAGGAAGTGGGATGAGCGACTGTATATCACTGATCTCCTGGTCTCCAAATGATGATTCAGACTCATACGGAGATCTATAAAAGTCAGTGGTTTATTACGGTCTTGTATTTCTGCATTAACCACCTCATTATCATCCCAAATGGGACGTAAATCTGGTGGCAGCGCGTTGCCCTGGCCCGTGCGCCGGCGTTTCCCTGCTCTCACCTGCAGACCTCGGCTCCGCGCAGCAGCAGGAGGGTCTCCCCTCTTGGCTTCGGTTGTGTCTGGGCTTGGGGGTGTTTGGGGGGTTTTTGTTGTTTCCACAGTGCTGACGGCAAGGCAGGAGGGCGATTTTAGCCTCACAACAGCCAATATATTACTACAATATGATAATAAGTGATCTAAATTCTTGTCCCCCAGCCTGGCTGACCCATCAGCTGAAGGTGATGGGAATATCCCACTCTCGGCGGGTCACTGTTCCTGCCTCTGCTCTGCTTGGGGAATCTGTGGCCTCAGCCGCAGCCCCCCACGTGCAGAGGGGTGACCCCGTGGGGCCGGAGCAGCCCCACACATGAACCTTCAGCCCCAGGTCCCCGCCGAGCAGCCAGGCTCTGCCCACCATACAGCTCCCTGTGACCCCCAGATTTAGGGTTAAGAAGAAGAAAAAAAAAGGGATCAAAACCCTGCAGTATATTGAAAAGGAACTTTTATAAGACATCCCTCGCTCGCAGCTTGTCAGAGGCAGAAATAATTGCCAGAGGAGGCTTGTGATCTTTTGAGCTTCGCCATGCTCATGAGGTTGCCTCCCCAGGAGCACGCGCCATTAGCAGGAGCCAACGTTTCCTGTAATTCACGGTTAACAAACGTGCTTTTAAGCAACGGTGGAGCATGTTCCTCTCAGCAATGAGGTATAATTTACCTAAAATGTAGCAGATAGAAAATGCACCCTGTGCACCAAGGTCTCCAAAATCAGACAGCGCTTTTGGCCGCAGCAGAATGACATGGATTTGCCTCAGCCAAGACGCTTGTCCCTCTGATTGCTTGAAATGCTGAGAAGAGCAGCAACTTCGGTGTTTGAAAAATGATGCCTACATTTGAAAACAGGAAAGGTGGAAACTGCTGATGTTAGAATTACAAGAACTATATAATACTCTCTATACATATCGGGCCAAGATGTGTTGCTTTTATCAGCACTTCTTTGTTTGTCTAGTTCTTTTACTAGGACGAGATCAAATGAGCGATGGGGAAGGCAGAAATTATTTGGTTTCCGTGTCACATGCAACGCTTTCTCCTCAGATACCTCTCTGTCACAATGCGCATGTCGCCCCCGGCTATTCTAGATTGCAAGTTCCCGACGATGCAAAAAGGGATGCGTTCCCACAGTGTGATGAACGGCACCAACTCTTGGTAAATCCTTCTCCTCGGTCCCGCAGCAGCTCCGCTCTTGCTCGCGTGCCGATGAAGCAGGTAGGAAGCTCTCCAGGCCCTGCGAGTGCAGCGCCGGCTCCACGAGGACGGCCTCTCGCTGGCTTCGGCCTCGCTGCAAGTGAAAGGCACTTAGCAAATGTTTCTGGAACAAGAAAGGCTCCGCAGTCGTCATTCACTTTCAGGCTGATAACTTAAATACTGTACTCCCGCATAAACATTTCTCGGGGACGGCCTATAAACATTCCCAGCGGAGTGCACTTACTTAATGTAATTTTGTCTGCCAAGTGGCTCTGCCTGCTCCCAAGCTCCGGCTTTGCGAGGGTTTTATTTAAATGGAGATATAAATTGATTGCCCTCGGCACAGTCTCTCATCCCAGCGCTCCCTTCCGTCCGCACCTCGGGTGAGCTGAAGGAGACGGGGCTGCATCGCGATAGCGAGGTCTGTCATGGCTGGTGGCTGCTGCAGACAGTGCTTGTTTTCTATAAAAAGTGGCAAAATGTACATTTCAACGACCTCTTAAGCTGAGCCGTTCCTAGCACGAGCGTGATTTTCTAACATCAGCCCTTCTCTCTGTCCTGCCTGTAGCTGGGCTTCAAGGTTTACGTGGAAATCATGCAAAAGCTGGAGAAACCTGACTCGGTGACGGGCTTGGGTCGTCCCTGAGAGGCTCTGGGAAACCCAGCCACGAGGGAGCAGACCTGCCGGGCACCGCTGCGGAGGAGCGGGAGCAGAGGGGACCCCGGGGCCGCCGGCGCCCTCGGCACGAGGCGGCTCGGTGGGTTTCACCGTGCGGAGCCGAGAGGGGAGACACGGCTGGAGGCTCCCGGGCTGCAGCCGGCGCCCTCCCTACCTGCCTCCCTCGGCCTTCGCTTTTTTTAACATTTGAGATGAAAAACCTTCTGAAGGAGGTTTGTAAGGTTTATGGGAGAGGTACACAAGAAGCAAATTAAAATTCCATAAATATATTTGCTGGCTGAAATTTATATATCCTGTACTCCTCGGGCATCTAATTAGCACCAAGAATAAAATAGCCCTGCGAAGGATAGGCATTTTGCTCAAATAATTTTTAAAAATTGAGCTAAATAATGGCCATTTTATACAGCACACAATATAATTGTTCTTCTTGTATTGGGGCGTAGTTATAAATTATCCGGTGTCCCATTCAGCGCTGTTGCCATGCGGCGCTCCGCACAATTGTGGCTCCAGTTTCCGGGCACGTAAATTCGCTGCCTTCTGACAGCTCTCCCGTTAGTGCGGCTCCTAACTAACCTTCTGCATAAAAAATGAAATCCCCATGAAAGAATGAGCATTTATCTAAGTGCCGACATTGAAACATGCTGAATAACTCTTTGAATCATTTGTACTATTATGGGTAGAAAATGTAATTATTGTAATCAGCCTTGAGTCTGAGGCCATGTTGTTTAAAAAAAAAAAATTAAAAAAAAAAAGGGAGAGCAAGAGAAAGAGGTGGTGGGGGGAGGAGGGACCCAGATCTGAACAACGAAAATGAACCTTGATAATGGAGCAGCCTTGAATTCCACTTCATTTATCACACTAATGGATGTCAAGATGACCTCAATCAAACATTTTGTTTTCCAGTTTTAAGCAATGGAAAATGCTTTCTTTTTTTTTTCTTTCTTTTTTTTTTTCTGGAAAAAAAAAAGAAAGTTATTTAAATTGTTCCTAGTAATTACATTAGAGTAGAAGGTCAAAGTCAATATGAAATATCCACCAACCTTTTGATGAATCTAGTCCAGGGTCTTTACTGACACAGTTCACATATCTCCGTAATCCTCCTGCAATCCTTACGTTTCTGCTTCCCTATCTTTTTATTAAAATAGAAATCACATTTCTTTATGTTTGTTTTTTTTTTTTTTTGGTTTTTTTTTTTTGGAATCTGTGTAATTTTTAATATTTCTGAGTAAATGATCATGTGATTTAAACAGTAGCTTCCTGAGCGGCATATTTCACAAGGACAGGGGATAACTGTGAAAAGAAGGAGCAGAAACAGCAAATAAAAGAAGTTTGCAACAGCAGAGCTTCCTTAAAACACCCCGATTTGGTCGGCCTTGCAAAGGCACCGCGCAGCAGACTTTTCCAAGCCCGAGAGCGCGGACACAAGCCGATTGCTCCAGCAGCTCCGAGGTAACACGGCAGCTGGGATTCCTGCTCAATGACATCAACCCAGAAAACATCAATTCTGAAAGCCATGCAGTGTCGTAAGACTCACAGTAACGAGAATCAGCAAAACGGGACTCCTACTTCATGCTTTTTGTGACAATGCTTCTAAGGGTAGAGCCGTCCGCGTCAGTCGGAGCGGGAAGGCCCCTGCCGTCGTCACTGCTGGGTGACGCAGGCCCCAGTTCCGCGCCATAAAAGATTAAGCAAAAATCCCAGATATAGGAAGAAGAACTAGCTTTAGGGTCAAGCCCAAGGATGTAGGAGACCTGCAGGTACCATCTGGTGTTTTGTGTTCACTGTTTCTGTGTTTTCCGCCTCCGGTGGGATGCGGGTGCTCCCCGGGAGGATGCTGCACCGCACGCTGCACGTCTTGATTTTTGATTTAGGAATTTTCAAGACCTTTCACGGTACCTTGGATGACGTTAGCTAAAGTAACAAGAAGTCACTTAAGAGATTGCCTGGTTGTTTCGAAAAAGAGAACATGCAGCAGATGATGTGCAGGAAAGGCGCAAGGTGCCTCCAACTCCGATAACACCCTGTCCATCATCCAGGTGACTGCAGAGCTCCTGGAAGAGCCCGTGCAGAATAACCTAGTTTGAAATGGTCAGAATATTGTAAAATAGCAGCTTGCCTTTCTGTACCAATAAGTCAGCATTTGGAATAATACTTTGGTTTCACAGGATTAACCTGTGGGACAAAAAAATTGCTGAGGAAATAATCCCATGCAGCTTTGTGGACAGGGAGGACCGTCTGCAGGACAGACAGGGACCGGCTTGTCCCCGCGAGGCAGGGAGCCCTCCGCATCCTGCCCGCGCCGAGTGCGGCCGCACAGCAGAAAAGACACAGGATTAATAGGTCTGAATTGAGGAAAGACGCGCGATATTTAGAACGATCCGTGGAGGAAGGTGGGAAACAGGCTTCACTCTCTATCCTGGGAAGCATAGCGTGTTGTATAGTAACTCCAGGCTCAAAAATAGGCCTAAGGCCCTTCATAATAGGGGTGGGAAAAGAAAGTGCGGGTATTTTTAAGTTGAGCCTTATAAAATAAATAACTCTGTAAACTGTGATATTAACCAGTTGCCTCCTTCCCCCACCCCCAAACACTGACGTAAGTGATTGGAAACATTTAGGTTTAAAAAAAAAAGAAAGAAAAGCGAAAGCTATAACTGTGTTTTCTTCCCTTTTTTCGCCAAATCACGCAGAAGATGCTGGCAGCCACAAAGATTCAATTATACACAATGCAAAAAAAAAAAAAAAAAAAAAAAAAAAGG
>JAWLRI010000596.1:1519263-1533033 GCA_034781795.1 Crypturellus tataupa
GTTAATTAGCTAATTAATATTCAATTGGGGTCAGTGGGCTTAATAGCACCTTTGCGCGCGGCGCGGGCGCCGCGGGGCTGGCGGTGGCGCGCGGGCCGGCCGCCCTTATCGCGGCGCCGCAGGAGCCTTATCGGGCCGCCAGGCGCCGCGCAACAAAGCGGCCCGTTATCGTGGGCCCGCAGCCGCCCGCCCGCGCTCGCCGTAATTGATATACGGCTCCCGCCGCATTGTTCAGGGCCCTCTGTTTGCTCTGCTGGTATTTAAGGCAGCCGAGCGGCGGCAGATTGGGTTTCATTGGCTGCCATTTTTTATTTTTGATTTTATTTCCTCCCCTCCCGCCCCGCTGCTAGCGAAGTCACCGCCGGCCGGTGCTGCCTGCAGCCGCGCGGCCCTCGCCGCACGCACGGGGTCTGCCCTCCCCAAGCCGCCCGTGGTTTATCCTGCCGCTTCCCCCCCTTTTCCAGCGCTCCCCTTCCTACCCGCGCAGGCGAGCGGTCGGTGCCAGGCCCCCGGCCCGCGTGCCCCCCTTCCCTCGCTAAAAAGCTGCACGCCGTAATGACCATTTCTGGAGTTTGCAGGGCTGGCCGCTGTTGTTTATGGCCTCCCACAAAATTTTAGAAAATAGTTTGTGATCAAAATTGCATTTTTTGTTTAGCCGGCAGTAAATCCTCCAGGTTAGTTTAGAGAGGCCGTTTAGGTCCAAGCAGTTTGACACAGACTCCTTAAATCAGTGTCACAGGCCCTTGACATGTACTATACCTTTTTGATGATTAGATTGTAAATGAAAAATACAGCTGGCATTAACACTACAGAAAATGAACATGATCTACAGGAAATACCTGCTCGTCCAGTTTTTCATCATGCTTAATTTCTCCTCAGTGTTATAAATGACACCAAAGAACATAAAAGTTTCTTGGGCACTCAGAAATTTCCTACCATGCTGTTATTTTTTCCCCAACCAATTTTCCCCCTAAGGAGCGACTCTTCTTTTCTCCTACCCAGCACTCCCTTATCTGCCCTAAGTTTGTGGAAGAGATGGTCTCAGGCAGCGGGAGAATAAGGAGAAGAGGTTTTTCACTGAAAATCGGGAATCTGAGAAACCATTTTTCTTTTCTTCCTTCTCTCATTCTCCTTCTTGCAGTATTTGTTGCCTCTCTGCTGACCTTCGGGGAGAATGTAAATATTTAAAATTAAAGGTGAGAATGTTGCAAATATTTTCCATATAACGTGCTTTGCTCTTGCCAGTCATTTGGGCACCTACCTTTATATCAGAAACCGCTGAACGTGGGTGATTCATCTCCGGTTCTGTAGAAAAGGGCAGCTCAGAGGGTTTCTGGCCGGCTAAGGGGTAAATGATTTACACGCGTTGGCTCCTCGTAGCGGTGGCTTCTCCACCTAGTTTCTGCCAAGAAAGTTTTGTTCTGGGAAGTCTTAGGGATAAACAGGTGCTTCTTGGACCAGGTGGTATCCAAAAGAGACTAAAAAGTACGCGGCACTGTGATCCAGCTCCTTACATTTTTTAATTTATTCCTTGTTGCTGTTAAGTATAAAATTTTGGGTTTAGTTATTTTGCTCAGCTCGACTTGATAAGACTCACGTAACTGGGAGGGGGGGCATGGGCTGGGGAGGGGGAAATCAATTTTTTTCTTTCTCCTTCAACTTTCTTGCAAGTGACTGGACTTTTATATTTATTTCCTGCGCAGCCTATGTGCAATTATTCTGATTAGATCCCTTTTGCCACCTCTCTGCTATAGCGCACACACACCCTAAACCTTAAAGGCAAAATAAAAGCTGCTATTTCATATTTTCATAAATGAAAAGATGTTTCAAGTATTGGGAGACACTGAAAGAAATTCTGCAGTTTGAAGATACTTCAACTTAACTACTAATTGCAGAGGACCAGTGGGCGTAATTTTGGCACTATATTAGCTTTGCCACTCCATGAATAATTTGCATACAAAATGCTTTATTTTGGCAATCTATTAAAGAGCTATACAGTATTTGTGGCTTATCGCATTCACGCAGGAAGCAGGATCCTTGGCCATCTCGTTAAATTCTGTTGATGCATAACAATTTAAAGCATGGCACAAGCTGGTATGACATTTAAAGATGCCTTCACTTAATTATATTACACAAATATTGGGTTGTTTATCCTTGGGAATAAAGTCTTTTTGAAGTCAAAGTTGGCATGTGTATAAAGGAGTAAATTTTAACTGATCCCTCAAGTGGGCCTCCTAGCTGCAAATTGGGGTTCTTGCATTTTTTAAATTATTTGTGATAAGAAGCATTACACTTTGAATACAGCCACTGGAGTTTGTTTGGTACTCCCCTCCGCCCCCAGCCCCCTCTTCTCCATAATGGAAAATATGCTCTTTAATAATAACTCATCACATGAACCTAGAGGGGTAAGTGTAGGTTGCGGGGAGAATTGGGACAGACAATGGCATTCGTAGCGGAGTTTGGGGCTGCAAAAGAGACATCACTTTCATCCTCCAGACAGGGAAAGCGCAGTCATGTAATACTACCTATAGACTCTCCGTATTGATGGGGGGAACGAAAATTAGGCTAAAAAATTTGTTGTTTTTCCCACTGGAAGCATGAAGCAGAACCTGGAGTTTGGATTTCTCTGTAGATAACAAGCGGAAAGGCTGCTCATGTAAAGTTTATAGTGCTCACCGCCGGTGGGGGGATCACGTTTTCCCCAGGGCCGGGCACACTGTCATGTACGATTTGCAGAAGGTAGAAGCAAAACGACCAAGAAAGAGACAGCCAGAGAGGTTTACATCCCATCAAACGTCACATGTGGAATCTGTGGATGAGGGAAATTAAGCCGTGTATTTGCAATACCTCCAGTATTTGGAGGAAAGTGTGATCACATCACTCAATAGGTGACATTATCAAAAAATTGATTAAATTGATTAAATTTCAGCCTAACAGACAGTAAAGGAAAGATCTCTGTGGTGGGAAAACAGTGCCTTGGGACATGCTTTCTTGCACCTTGCCTCAACTTACCAATGAAGGAAGAACTTACCAATAAAGGAAAAAAGCCCCAACAACTAACGTCTAATCCTGCACAGCCTCACTTGTAAGTAAGTGAGGGGACCTCAGTGCACGGACAGACAGCAGATGAGCTGTGCGAACTGGCTTTGTGTCCTTTTCCAGAAATGATCTTTTAGCAGTAAAACAAGCTGTCTTACATACTTTTGTTTGTTGGGTTAGGAAAGCAAAAGCATTCAGTTCCCCCAACACTTGTATAATATTAAAAAGTATATAATATTTCATTCTTACCAGAAAAGGCACGTGAATTTGGACATTATAACTAATATTTGTCTTTTGTGTCTTTTAGCATGAATCTATTCTCACTGAAAAACTTACTTTTCTTAATGTACTTGTTCATCTACTTAGAGATTTTTTGAAAAACTGAGATATTTATTTTAATTCTGTAGCTTCTCTTATTCTGCGACAGTTCTGTACTAGTCTGTGATTTTTTCCTTGAACAGGCTGACCTAAGGGCAGTGCTGAGCTCTGTGTAGTTAACCCTGGAGCTTCCTTATCTGAAAGATAAACTCTCCAAGGTTGAAAAGAAGGGCTGCTCCTAATAACTTACTACTTCTTTGTATTTTGCAAAGCTGCATTGCTGAAATATCTTGAAAAACATGCAGGCCAGTTGGAGTTAGTACCACTGCACCAAAAGCAGAGCTGCTCCTCCTACTCAAGGAGAAGTTTGGGTCTTCAGTGCAGTTTTGGCTTCATTGGATGCCCTGTCCCTGCCAAAATTAATTAACTAATGAGCTGATACCAAGTAATTTTTATACCACAGACTATTGCTAAAATCAGTGTTAAGTGTATTAGCAATTAGGAAAGTGAGAGGAATCCTTACGTCGATTAAGCGCTATGATTTCAATTGCCCTCCTCCCACTATCCTCCCTCTCGATGTCTGGCCCATCCTTCGCTGCTGCTGCTGGGTGGTTACGGCCGCTCTCCCGAGAGGCTGCCCGGGGAGCACCGTGCTGCCCTCGACGCCCCGCGTGGGCCTAAGAGCCTTCAAACACACAGTCCCTCGTAGCTGAAACCCTGTTGACTTGCAGCAAGGTGCGAGAGCCCCGGCTCACGATTCAATCACTGCAGCTGCGGAGTGCCCATGCACCAGCTCGGCTCCGGGCTGCGCGTGTGCTCGGTACCCGCTGCCCGAAACGCGGGCACTGCCTGGAAAACGAGGCCACGGGTGTCCTCCCGCAGCAGAGCCCTGGACACGGGTGCCAGGCAGCCTGAAAGGGCTGCTCTGGCGCCGCTCCTGGGCTGCTTTCCCAAATAGCCGGGCATGCCAGGGTCTGTTAAAATCTTGCCATTGGGCTCTGCACCGCCAAGCTGTGCAGCACCTACCCTCAGCGCGCTAAAGCTTTTCCAGTGAAGTGTCTGCGAGGAAAGCCCCACTGATTTCATTTTTTTCTTGGGAGTTTGACACTTATTTAACTTAAGCATCTGCACCTGAGGACTTGCTCCAAGTAGTGTACATCAATGTTTTCAAATGCTCATCTGCCTCATTGAGTACCAGAGGCCTAATCAGTTGCTAAAAACATAAGGTGCTTGTTTTTAGTCTTTCTAAGCAAAAAAATGTAGCTCCCATACAGAAATATTCTTAAGCGTAAGAGACGAGGTCTGCCCACGTTATGCCTTGTATCAATGTAATGCAATCCTCTGTGCAATTATTTCAGACACAAATTAAACGACGTTCATATCTATGTTACTTAGGAGTGCATTGTTTACTGCTTCTACCAAGTGCAGCTCTAATATTTATATTATACATATGACTCGTTGAGAGATGCAGTTGAATAAACTTTAGCTCCACAATAAGCGTCTCCAGGACTTAATGGACCAACGCAGACACCGCTGAGCACCAAGCCTCGGCAGCAGTGCCAGGCACTCCTGGGGAATTATTTGCAGGTGCAAAGTACTTGACAATGCCAAAGGACTGCAAAATGCACACAGTAATCCTCTGAATACAAAGTTTGCTGGCAAGCTGGAGTAACTGGTACGGTTTAAAGTCGTGGTTAACAGACCTCATGATCCCTTTTTGGCACCAGTTCCACCACGTATCTTTCAATGATCTGGACAAGGAAAGGATTCTGAAATGCCTCATTACAATATTCATAATAATCTAAAAGAAAAAGGCTGTTGCATAATGTAATGATCTCCTACACAGTCTAAATATATAACATGGATGACTGGTGAAAGTAATGAAAACCTGCAGTATCAGCACATACTAATTAATAACTCTTAAAAAACCACACTTAATGCAAAATTAATATTTGTAGCTCCTATTTGTAGCTACACCAGTTTTTAATCACCAGAGGTTGTGAGACGCGCGAGCTGCACCCCGCAGTCGTTTCCCATTGCACGCAGCTCTCTCCCGCTGCCGGCGCGGCCGCGTCGCGGGCGGGAGGCTGTTTCCAGGAGGTACTCGTAAGCTACGTAAGACTTGGCGTTTCTATCTGCAGCACAGGGCTGGTGCTCTTACCTCGTGGGGGTTTCACAGGCCTGCTCCCAGCCAGGTGCTTTTCTTGGCTCAGGTGACACCCGCCTCGTGTCCGAGTCACCCTCAGACTGCCTCAGCGTGTCCACTGGATCCTGCTTTCCGGCAGGGGCTTTTTAATTTCACTACATGATGCCCGATTTGAAGGTAGAATTTGCGCCTTTGGGCTAATTTTGCTTAACATTACAGGATCTCCTGAGAGGTTTTTAATGGGAACTCTGTATTAACTGTCCTTAGAGCTGCACATCCAAGGATTATTTACACTGTCAGCCTCTGTCACTGAAAATCATAAGCCACCATTTCTACTCTGTTTTTGGCAGGCCCCTCATGCTTCCCTCAGCCCTACGCAAGCGGCAGCCCCATTGTTCCCTCTTGGAGCGGGTCTCCTACTGCTTTCCGAGCGTGGCACCGGCTACGGCAAAGCACACGAGTGCCTCTGCTCTGCCCTTCCACATCTGGGGGGACCATCAACAAGCGGCAGCAGCACCGTCATGCCCGGAGGCATCGACCGGGCTCTAAACATATAAACACAGGCCGCAACTGAAGTCCTACTAGCAACTGCAGGAGCCCGGCCAAGCGGAAAAAGAGACACGCAGGGCCTGAACGACTTGAGTGAAGACACATGGAAAGTAACTAACTGACCCAGAAATAGCAGGTCCCCAGCGGCTGTGGTTGGTGTCCTGCTCCCGGCGCTTACCCTGGGCAGGAGCGACGCCAGGCTCTGCGCCGCGTGGAGCGGGGCACTTGGGGCTCACGGGAGAGGACGTCGTGCGGATACTGCTCCGGCAGGGGATCCTGCGGGGTGTGCACAGGGCAGGACTCCTGAAGAGTGTCGTGAAGAAGCCGTAAGAACACCCAACTTGTCCCATATTCTTCTAGTTTGTTTCCAGTTGCACCAGGTCCTTTGGTTTCCTCCCTAATCCTGGTGCAGTTGCATGGCTGGTCTGAGCGCCACATGGCCAGCTTGGTCAGCAGTGAGAGAGTGTGATTTTTACTTTTTCTGAACATGATGGGTATCATTAGTCGTAACTTTGATACCTCAGGGTTGACCTGTCCTACCTGTACAACACACAATTTAAAATTTGGAAAGTTACATTGGAAGGTTATATCAGACTGTAATTTGTAAGGTCATAATTTAAATGCCTAACTGTATTTTGTCATGTTAGTAAATTGAAAGGCATAAACAATGAGGGGATTCTCTACATTATGTGTTAATTTCCTGATAAATGTAATGCAAAGCTTCATTGTCAGTTACTTTGCCTTCAGTATGGAGAATTTAAAAAAACTAAGATGATACAAAACAGTTATTACGCTATACTTGTATTTCT
The DNA here is from genome assembly GCA_034781795.1 of Crypturellus tataupa. Taxonomy (NCBI): domain Eukaryota; kingdom Metazoa; phylum Chordata; class Aves; order Tinamiformes; family Tinamidae; genus Crypturellus; species Crypturellus tataupa. The sequence goes on from JAWLRI010000596.1 coordinate 1,526,125, forward strand.
TTCTCATACCTTATTCAAAATTTGGGTCAAGATCAGATGGTCATCCTTGCAGGAAAAAGGTTATTACATCATACTGTTTTATAATATTTCCTTCTGTTACATTTCCTAATACTTTCCTCACTTTATTTTGAATTTTAAACATTTTCAATGTCATTTCTTGTTCATATGGGATAGCTGTGTTTTCTCCAGAAAACTACATTATCACAAGAGCTGCAAATGAACTGCAGTAGTAAAAAGCACCTGAGTCTTTCTCACCACAGTAGGTCCTAGGTCAGCAGTAGACAGTCCCCTTCTACCAGCCTCAGCCAGTGACACTCGCGTGGGGGTGAGCGTGGGTTGTAACGTGTTCCTGTGCAGTTCGTAGATGGATTTAGCCCCATCCAGGAGGGATGTGAACGATTCGATGTGCATGTTCACAGTGTTGACAAAATGCATGAAACTCTCTCACAGCAGTTTCCATAACTGAGAGCACTTGTGAAAACACGGCTTTTCCTCCACGCTTTCCTGCTCTTAGCCAGTAGTTCAAGCCCTCTGCTCCTCCTGGCAGTTGCAATCTCTGTTGACCAGCCAACTACGATAGGCATCTCAGCCAAATAACCTCACTGATGCTAATGAACATTACAACATCAACTTCAAAAGGTGCTGCTGGATCAAGCAGCTTATTGTTTACCTCTAGGGCATTTAAAACACAAAACTGGCATTTTTAGGACTTAGTGAGCAATATGTAACTTTTGCACCATTAAAGGGAAGACACATCGGCTGCAAGTGCTAAAAACAGGTAGCTCTCTCCTTCAGCTGACTGTGTGACGGTTGCCACAAATTGTCTCCTGCCATGAGTTCCTAGCGCAGACTCAGCTGTTGGTATGGAGGGCAGGGTCAGCGGTACAAACTTTCAGAGCTTGGAAAAAAAAAACACAGGGTGTTTCTGTAAAGCACACATTTCTGCCCTACTTGAATCCAGCTGCGTGACTTTCAGGTCAGGAAGAGGAATTACAATACAATCTTCACTAACTTTTGATTCTCTACAAAAGGTCTTAACAAAATTGGATGAGCTTTATGTGAATATGTTAGCAGGGTGTAGGATAACTCTTTGCTTGCCTTCCTCTCACTGAACTGGTAGGTAGCCTTTTTAGCGTGAATAGAGCCTTTTTGTAATGAAAGACTTATAAAAATATAATAAGTGAATGGAAAGAGAAGCACAGTAAGTTCTGCATCTTTTCATTGATCTGTTATTTTTAGTAAATCGTATGTAATCATAACACAAAATCCTTGAAACACTATGTGACAAAAATAATCAGAAATCAAGCTCAACCTGAAAATTAAAAGCATCAGCTCTCACGCTTCGTGAGAGCGGGCTGAATATATTTTAGATGGTCTGGTTAGCATGTTGCAATGTATTTAGCAATGTAGTTAGCATACTGCTGCATCTGGTGCGGTGCTGTGTTCCTTATTAATTTTCAATACGTCTATTTGCTGGATTTATTCTTCAGATCTTCCGAGTGCTGCCAGAAGTGCTATTCCCTTCCCTCGGATTGAATTCAGAGCTTAACCGCTGCTTACCTGGTACTGCAAGTACTGCAACACCCGTATTTACCCCAGGTAGGTGCACATGAGAGGGCTGTTAGGGGGACAGCTCAGCAGCCAGTGAGAACACGTGTAGCAAAAATTAATTATAGCATACGCTATATGTGATAGAAATGAGTTACTGCCTAATTATGTCTCCTGCTTCCATTCAGATGAATTAACGTTTGTTGTGAGCCCTTGGGAAACCAGGCACACTTTAAAGTTGTAATGAGTGCTATCATTATTGCTTTTGACAGTCATTGAAGTATAATTATCTGATCATCTATTTAAAAAAAAAATCAAAACTTGTTATATATGAGTTCTGAGCTGGCAAATTACAGAGCAGTCACCTTAGGAGCGGAGCGGAGGCCTCTTTTCTGTAGTGGCACTGCCATCTTCTGGAGAAGGAGACGCTGCGCGTCCAAATTTTCACCTTGAGATGAAGGGAAGTTTTCATGAGCAAGAGGTTAAAAATAGAACACTCCACTTTTACCCCAGAATTAAAGAATTAAAAGAGCTGATGAAATATTTAGCTTTCATATTGAAAAACGGTTGCATGACTGTGTTATCAAATGATTTGGCTGAAGTTTGGAGCATTGTGGGCTGTTTCTGTCAGGAGGAGACAGTGAGCATTTGCTCTGGTGTTTCTTCAGAAAACATTAAGAAGGGCATCATGACTTGCACAACAAGTGCAAGAAATGGGGCAATATTACTTACCTTAACGCCCCAGGTGGTCAGTAACCCAGAACCAGGTGCTTCCAGGGGAGGCAAGTAGCTGACCAGCGGCATTTTCTCTTAATCAGGGCTAAAATTTGCCTTCATGCCCAGCTACACTGAGGAAGCCCTGCATTTTTGCAGTGAAATGGGTTTGGGGGAAGATCTTCTTGTTTCAGCTAAACAGTTTCTTACTATTTCCTGAAGTTACAGAACACCAGCTACCTCAAAAGCTGAAATCCTTATTCGGACTTACCAGGTAACATCCTAAGCCCACACATTTCATACTACTCCCTCTCCTGTAGCCGCTGGTGCCGGGAGGGAGCCGCGGTCGCTGGTGCTGCTCGTGCCCCGCTCCAGCCGGGCTCCCTTCCCACCGCACCGGGTCCCGCTCCCGGTCTGGCAGCCTGGAAAAGGGCTTTGTCGGCTGCTCAGCGGGGCAGCCAGACGCGCCTCCAGCCGAGCGGCTCCCTCATTCCCTCGAGCCCCATCTCGAGCGCAACATGAGCCCCCTCGTGTTGTGGGCTCGCAGCCGCGATGCTGGCCTCGTGGACATCCAAAACTCCCAGTAATGCTTTGGATTTGAATCTTATTTTTTTTTTCTGCCTATGATGCATGCGAGATACTAAATCTGCTACAAATGGATTCACTAGAACATAGCTGTCCAGCTTGTTCATTTCTTACTGTACATGGTATCAAATTGCTTCCTGAAATAATCCTGTGGATAATAGGATTGGCACCCACTTTCTTTGACTTCAGTCAAAGCAAAGCACAAGTCATATAAGGGCCCTTCTGGTCTTCTGAGGATTTTCCTTTTTATCAGAAACACCTAATTTCCTCCACAAGATACCTAAGAGAAGTTTTCTCATAGGCTTGCTAAGATTTTTGTAATTTGAGTCTGTCCTTGCATTTTAAAACCATGACATAGCCTTGGGATTTCATTATCTTTTAAATAAATCCAGTATAACCAGTTGGGATTTCTACCAATAGCTAAGAGGATTTTTTTTCCAAATCTACAAGAAGTTTTCTTTAAACTTCAACTTTTCCCTTAGAGAAAAAAGAAAGAAGAAACAAAACCCAACAACAACAAAAGCCACCCTTTTCCTGTGGTATTTTAAGGGGCTATACACAAGGGCAGTTACTTGGTAATCGTTTCCTGCAACTAGACCACTGAAAGGCAGAGACTCCAAGACAGAGTCTCCAAGAAAAGACAAGAGAGGCAATAGATCTTTTTTTTTTTTTTTTTTCTTTTTTCCTGAACACATTTACTTCCTTCAGCAGCCAATACCTTTCCTTCACGCTTAGGGCAATGTTTGAAATTAGTTTCTCAATAAGCCTATCCAGAGAGAATATCAGCAATGCAGAGATTTCACCCAAAACAGATTCCAAAATCAAAGGGTTTCTGTTCTCCTAAGCAGCAGATGGGAAACCTGCTTTGATGAGGACCATGAATTGAACTGACCTCATTGATGGAGTCAGGAATTCCTATGACAATCCAAAAATTTATTTCCAAAGAACTTAATTTTTCATAATTGGCCATTAAGCACTCAATTTCTCTGCATTCATTAGCTGCTAGTGGCCCCAAAGTGTAAGCATTAATCACAAGGCTTTTCAGTTCCGCAAATACTAAAATTCATTCTGATGGCCACTACAGCAGGTTCCTCTTCTCCCTCCCTGCATCACTGCCAAAATACTGCTGGGCCTATAAGTGGGTTTTCCATAATTGCAACACAGCCTTCACAAATTATCAAAATCTGTGTGTGTCTGGTAGATGATCAGTTACACAACAATTCACTGGTCTTTTTGTCACTGAAAGTTTCCCCTCTTGTAAGGGCCAAAAGTAAGTGTTCTCTTTGAAAGACAACATTACTTTCATTTTTAATTTCTATCTTCTGGCTGCTATAGCTCAGTGAAGGCTATCAGATGGTGCCATCATCCTTGATTCAATGGTGTAACTTACACAAAGTTATTTTCACTAAACCGACTGGTGGGAATGGCATTTTTTGATATATTCTCAAAATAAGGGGTTTTCACAGGGAAAATGGTTTTAATAAACTGAAAATTTCCAGTTCCAGACCGACAGTAGTTCTCGAAACTAGAGGGTTTCCTGGATGCCTCTGAAGCCGTGTGCTCATTTTCTGATCAACTTTTCCCAATGCTAGTCTTTCAGGGTACTGTTTCTTTTCATTATTGCTTATTTCACTCCAGATTCATTTTTTTGCTGAATACCTAGATACCTTTTCTTCCTCTTTTATGCACGGACTGCTGTTGAAACACATTGTAGCTGATTAACCTTCTCAGTTGACAATGATTAGTTCATCAGGGAAAGACCTCTATTTCCACCTTGTGTGGCTTGAGCCATGTGAGAACACACTGGCCTATGGGAAGAATACTGGTTACAAGCTAAGCTCACAAACCTTCTATTTTTTATTTTTAGAGGAGCTCTTTTTCCTGGTTTCCAGTAATATGTCCTTTGCTGTGAGCAAAGCGCCTGGAAGGGGCAGCAGCAGACCTGCTTCCAGGTATTTCAGCCCAAAGCAGAGCCCTCCAGTTACTGCTATTAGCTGTGCTCTAGTTAGCTTGTCCTGATGACTGGTTCAAAAAACATATGTCAAAGGCTTGGGCTGAGCCAAAATGGTAGAGATTTTTGAACCACTTCACACAGACTGTTAAAAGTCTCCTATGTTACCAAGGGACCTCCACTTTCATTTCTTTCTCAAGTCAGTTTTATAACTCTTTCAAGCCAGCTGCCATGTTGACCAAACTTTCTGAATCTCACCTGGTTTCTCATGCTAGAATTCTCTTTTCCGTTTCCTGAGTGAATTCTTCTGCTTCAAAGACAGTTTGTTGTTGTTGTTGGTGCTGTTGTTGCTGCTTCTCACTTGGTGGAATTTATCTGACTCTGTATTCACAACTGCGAGGTGGCCAGTTGTCTGGGCAAGATACTTAGTACCCTTTTTTGCCAACGGGGAAAAATATGCTGTATTTTTTTGCATCTGGAAGTAGGTGCATTCCTACCTGTGGTCTGGTGAATCATGTCTGAAAAGCACCTATTTTGCATACTCAGTGCAAAACATGTCCCAAACACGACTCCACACGTCACAGCCCTATGGACCTAGTGACACGAATCCTCACCGATGAAGGTGCCGTGATGCACTGGCACACTCTTCCATAGGTCGCGCTCTCTAAGGGGGCTTTGCAGAGTGGTCGGTCCTGTATGTGCTCTTCAAATAATCTGCATCGGAGCCACAATGAAATCAATACTCAGGATGCAGGACTTTTATTTATGAGTAAAGTAAAAGTTTTGCCCGTAATGGATAAAATTATAGTTTAAGTGGCTCAAAAGGTGGCTGGCATATGGTAAAGAGGCCACGTTCTCTGGTTCCTGCTGTACTAAATGCATCCTCTAGCTGAAAGAAAACAGTGATTATCAGAAAGTCAATTGTCATTCTGCCTCTTTAGAAAAATTCCCATTAAAGATAAAGCCAATTTTAATTAGATTAAGTATCCAATTACTGTAATTACATTTTTAAAAAATTCACATCATGAGGATGACCCTTTTAAAAAGGGTTACAAGAATAATTAGTGTATTCATATTAACCAAAATGTATTGGATAATATTTATACCCAGAAGGCAAAGTACATTACACATATTTCACCTTTGGGGAAAGCTTGCAAATGTTTTGGCAGTGGTATGAATATTTATAGGCAAGAGTGTGCTTTAGCAAGATTATATGAGAAAGCATTTATATGCTCACAAATTTTTACCCAAGGGTAAAGTACACATAAAACGTGGTGCAGAGATTACGGATATGCACAGTACGATTTAAGCGGGGAATTTATATCGGTTTGTTTAATTAATTGGAGCAGAAGACTACTTATTTTTGTGACAGAGGGGCCCAAAGATTGCAAGTTTGAGCTTCCTTTCTGCTGATTAATGACAACAGGGAAGACGCAGGGAAAGGGTCTCCCTTCTGCAAGCCACCGCCTGGAGCCAAGGTTACACCAAACCCTTCATGTGCGCTCCTGGTGTCATTACCTTGCACTATCCCTGCACTCACTATCCTGAATCTGGGAATTACTAGCGCTGCGTTAGGGAGCCGCCGCGGGTCCCACCTGCCTGCCCGGCCGCTGGGAAGCGGCTCGGGGCCCTCGCGGCTGCGGAGCTGCTCTGCAGAACGAAGTCCAACTCGGCCGCCGCGGCCCAGAGCTGCGGAAAACAGCGCAGTACCAGTATACAGAGCTTAATTTGGCGTGATCAGCATTTCACTGCTTGAGGCTGTGAAAATGAACCAGCACAAACGACGAGCTCCTCTCTCCGCTCCCACCTCCTTTGTTCTTATTTTTATTTTCTCACTTTCTTGCCTGCCGCAGGGAAGGCAGCTTCGCGATGCCCTCGCGCAGCGGCAACCCGGACAAACCCATCGGCAACGCGCTCAAGCTCCCTCCGGAAGCAGCCGACCCCTCGCGACTCCTTTTCTCGCTTCCCACTCCTTGCGCAGCCTGCGCGCACCGAGCCGCCCTCAAACGCGCCCCGCAGCCCCGGCGCGGGCGGCACGGCGCATGCCCGCGCCTGCTCAGAGCGCGCGGGGCGGGGCGCAAGGGCCGCGTAAGGGTCGCGTCACGGCCGTG
>JAWLRI010000596.1:1535549-1595678 GCA_034781795.1 Crypturellus tataupa
CGTGTGCAGGGGGGTTGGACTAGATGACCTCTAGAGGTCCCTTCCAACCTTAGGCATTCTGTGATTCTATGATAAGCAGTTTATCAAGCATATGGAACAATAATATAGAAGATTTCATGCAGGAAAAGAGAGTTGAATTAATAGCATTAAGAAAATTATTGCATGAGCCAAGGTCTGTTGAGATCTTGGTACCTTTAAGCTGAACAAAACAGTCCATACTTTACAGCACCATTTCTTGCTCTTTGCAGTCTTTCGTTGTTGGCATCTGTCCATCTGCTTATGTTCATTTCATTAAAAAAAAAAAAAACCCTCTGCATCTCTTAAATTGAGATTTTCTCCCTAAAATACTGAAAACGATGCGGCCCAGGCTTTATGCAACCTACTCTCTTATACTGCTTTATGCAACAATTTTTAAAGGGAAAATAATATGAAATGCCACCATTTTTTGTCTCTTCTATTATGTATTAGTGGAGTCAAGTCTATGCTACCTATTTCTTACCCAGAAATAGTATACTCCCTATGCTACCCCTTCTTACTCCGTTGACCAGGAGTCTGTGAGTGTGCAGCGGGCTAACACTGCATTTGCGCATCGGTCCTTGAGCTGGGCAGAAGCACGGGCATTAGCATGCCCCTGCACGGTACTGCGGCTGCAGAGAGAAGGCATTGGCAGCAGCAGAGCAAATCTAACTGCTGTGTGCTTTTTGCAGGGAAACTTGCTCGCTTTCCACCAAAGATGCATTACCAAGTGACACCCGACAGCCGAACTGCCCCTCCTTTTCCAAGGTCCCATCTTGCTGAAGCTGTCGCCAAAGCCAAGGCAGGTGGAGGAGGAAGCAGTGGTGGGACTGGAAGAGGTCTTGTGGGGCAGATTATCCCTATTTATGGATTTGGAATCTTCTTATATATCCTGTACATTTTATTTAAGGTAAGAACAACATAAATTGAAAAGATGGATATATCAACTAAGCAGTCTGCAAACTTCAGTGCTAGTAACAGTTTTATATCTGTTTTCATTCCAGCCCTGTTAAAAAAAACTAGTCATCAGACTGGCAGTGAAAAATTGGTACATCTTGTTTTTTTTGCCATTGCAAATACTGTAATTAAGAATGCAGCAAAGGGTTAATATAAACTGTATTAGTCTTTGATCCTTTACATTTTTTTTTAGGATTTTTTTTCTTTGCAAAATCTGTGTGGTGTTCATCTATGTGGCTAAAAATGTGTGCATGTTCTATGTTAGATTAATTTTTAACACATTCCTTTTTAGTATGTATTATTGCATGTTATATATGCAGTATAAGTTATATTCTGTATTATGCAGAGAGTGAATACAATTACTGAAAAGCTTTTAGAACAAAAAGCACCACAGTCTTGGAGAATGGACATTTGTGAGATTGTATTACCCACTGCTCCGGATGGGGAGCTGGCTGAAAGCTGGTTTCAAATTTTTCACACTTGCTTTGAACTTCATACAGCTTTTTGTTACACAGACCTGACTTTTATGTAGTTAATTGCAACCTGGAGATGAGGAACTGTCTTTGTACAGTTGTTCTTCCCCAGCTGTACAAACTGAATAGGTCTCAAAATACTGTTTGTTTGGGAGAAGGGTGAAGGGGACCAAGCCTGGGGAATTAGTTGTTTCCTTTGAGTGAGGGTTGAATCCAGACTGAGTAATGCCTGAAGAGCTGAGTGACTGAGTGAAAGAGTCCCAAGGTCATAAAGAAGTCAATGCAGAGAGTTGATCAAACATAGAGAAGAGGAAAAAAATTGAGAGCTTGCACCTTCTCTATAAAACCACCCAGTATCTTTGCTGCAGATTAGGTAAGGAAATTTGTAAGGAAAAAAACAGCAGAAAACACTGCAGGAGGAGGAAGTGGGTTGTGTATATTACTTCAGAATAACTGCTCAATCCACCATGCTTTTCTGTGGTCATTTTATAGCATAATTTTAGCTTTCTGTCTTCGTTTTGTTGCCTTTGTGGCTTATACACTGCTCTTGTTTTAACTCACGTGTACCAAAGTGTTTTTTTTTTTTTTTTCCACTTACCAGCTGTCTTCTAAAGGAAAAACTACAGCTGGAGAGCGGAAATGTCCTCCTGCTGTACCTGGAAACATGAAGAGGAAAATCAGTAAGTATTATTTCTGAGTTGTATCTGCATAGCTGTTTACTCAGTAAAGTCATAGTCTGGTCAATGTTTTCAGCTTCTAGACACACTATAAAATTGTTGTTCATCCCAGTAAAGACAAAGCCAGAAGTTTCTGTGTTAGAGTGAGCACGTGTCAAAGTGAATTTCTGCACCATTAATACACCATCACTTTTGGCTAATGAGAGTCTGTGACAGTAACCTGACCTGAAGCCTTCTTGGAGCCCTGCACTGATTTGCTGTAAAGTTAAGAGTAAGTAGTGATTAAAAATGGAAGATGTCAGTCTATAATTATGTTATAATCTGTATTCTAATAATAGTATATAGAACTGTTACTAAAAGCTAGTTTCCTTCCTTTTTTATGTTGTTCAAAGTTTTCATTAATACAGTGTAAAGGTAGGAGGCAGTATTCTGAAATGCTTGAGAAATTAATAAGAGAGTAGTTACCATAACAGTATTTAAACATGTTGTGTTTAGTGGCTAAATTCTAATAATAAATAAAAGTACATAGACTTTATAGAAAGTGCTTGCAGTCATGTAATGCTGTTAATGTAGCTATAAGGATCTTATCAATGCTTATATTGGAATAGGTGGTAGCTGCTGCAGTCAGTGTTCTAGATCTATTTTTAGTGCACTTATAATTGTATTGAGCCTGGCAAATCTGTGAAAATTCTTAACAGTGTTAGTTGTAATTTATTCCACCTTTACCTTACTTTACCTTCAACTTCCAGGATATTTGCAGTGCGCTGAGCATGTCAGGAGGTATCTCCAAAGCTGCTGAAGGGTGATGCTTTCCTTGCCATTGCCTAGAATACCTGGAAAGAAGAGTGCAGTATATGCTGCCTGTGACAACATGACAGGAGACATTTTCAAAGCTCCTGTTGATGGATTTTGTTTGTCTTACAGCTGACTATGAGCTTGCCCAACTCCAAGAAAAACTGAGAGAGACTGAAGAAGCTATGGAAAAACTGATCAACAGAGTAGGGCCTAACTGTGACAGGTATGTTTCAAATCATAGCATTTTAAAGGATGATTCTTATGTTATTAGAAGTGAAAATTTTAAAAGAAAAAATAAAGTGCCTTGTGCAAAATTATTAAAAAAAAAAAAAAAAAAAAAAACACTCAAATAGTAATTGTCTACTTCAAAGTGTAGGAACTTGGTTTTACCTGTCACATTTCTTCTTTTTCTTTTCAAAATAAATCATTCTTTACATTTTCATTTTCCTGAAGCAGAAGAGCAACTATCCCTGCCCCCTTATTTTATATACTGTGTTATTTAGAAGATAATCACAGGAATATCTAAACTGAAAACAAAACATCTGTATTTAATGTATCTAAACCAGCCTATCTTATGTGGTCAGAATAATTTTATGAATAATCCCAAGAGAACCACTTATTTTGTGTTATTTTCTGGGGTAGATTTTTAAAGAGTAGAAAAGCTGTTACATTATTGTATAATAATCTGGTTCTGTAACTTGATTACAACCTTGAAACCAGTAAATCCGTGTATTTTCTACTAAATAGGAAAGAAGAGAGAGTTGTAAAATCAGAATTTAAAAAATTTGTAATAACGCTTGCTATAAATCTCAAATCGAGTACTTGATAAAGAAACTTTGATAAGTTTGTATTTTTAATAAGAACCCTATTAAGACCTCAGTAGGAAAATTCATATCTGCAGAGTTTCAAAACATAAATGCTGCAAATATCAAAGGGAATTTTGAAAGCAGCAAAGATAGCTGTGCAAACTGCAAAGCGTGTTACATTTTTCTGGATCAATCAAATCCTGTTTTTAACTGTTCTATAGGAACAACTTTGTGCTAAGCCTGAATTTGGATGGTACATTCCTTTATGCTTTAAAAGCTGTTCTCCTAAAATGTGTAGTTCTGGCTCCCCTGCACTAGTGGTCACTAATGTGCTTGTATTAGCTGGGGTGCCAACCTGCCTGACCTGCAGGAACATATCCCTAGGGCTGCTCTGCTTCTGCTAGTGAAACAAGGATACTACTTTGACTGATCTTACTTACCTGCATTTGGAGAGCTAGTGCTGTGCTCTATGCATAACTTTAAGCTGCCAGAAATGGGCTTCCCAGATACTGTGTTTGCTGTGAGGTTATTTTATGCTGTGAAAATGGGTTTAGGTCTGATCCAATATTTGCTTTATTCAGAGCAATTGGCTCAGAATTTTTATTTAGTTCGACCAAACTATTTACATAGGTGGCACTAGAGAGCTCAGGGGAAGTCAAGAGCTGAAATTAATGCCAAATATTGTGTACAATTTCCCTTTTTGAAAGAGAGGAGGAAAAATCCCAGCCTCAAGATGGAGCAAATATCTGGTTTCCAAATGAAATCAGTCTCTGAAACTTTGAGTCTAAACTGAGAAGTTAATTAAGCTCAGTGATACTTGATGAGTGCCTTAAAATAAAATATATAATTAAAAAGTATAATTAGAGCACAGAATTCAGTGCTAGATTTAATTTAAAAGGGAAAAAGAGCATGAAAATTACTTGTGCTCCACTTATTAATGTGCAGTTAAACAAAAATCTTTATAATGAAAATGTCAAAGAAAGAAACAACTAGTATCATTTTTGCATTAATTCCTAAAAGCCCCAAGTGAAATCACAGACCATTATGCTAAATATGGCAAAAAAAAGGACTTTCTGCCAGGCAAGTATTAGTAACAAAAACAGAGGTGTATTTTTGGTTGTCCCAAAAAGCGATTTATGACTGTTAACACTGCGTTTGTAGTAGTACTGAGGTCTGAACTTGTCTTAGAGTTGTCTCCTTCTACTATAGAATATACTCTCTCAAGTGAAAGGGTCCAATGTTTATATTGGGTTTCCCTTTCTGTGGAATTCTTTGAATCCAAAATATTCTTAATTCTATGTATTTTTTCAATAACAAGTTTCCATTGAATTCCAGTGAGTTTAGAATGACCACTGATTCTCAGATAATATGATACCATAGCAAGAAATCTGTTTTGAAGGAATTACTCATGCTGTAGTCTGTAATTTTATGCTGCTTTCTTCTGTAGCAAGTGTCTGTAGTGTTTTCTTTCTGTGGTTTGCCCTCTTCACTTTTTTTCCTTCAATATCATAATTTCTTTCAAGTGATGCTAGTTGAAAGCCTCTCAGTACTATTATCTGTTTAGTTAGAGGGGCCAGTATCACCCAGGCTTGTGTTGTGCAGGAGAGAGGCAGGCAGGAACTGGGATCTGATGGACCAAGCCTGCTTGGACCGTTCATGGACATACCAACATACCAGTTGCAGTTGCTTCAATACCAGTTGTAATTGCCTCAAATACAGAGGTAGGCCTTGCAGAAATAGAAAACTTCCAGAAAGCACAAATGCAAAGGTTTTTACTTAGGACTAGCATATATTAGCAAGGACCAGAAGCAGGGTAAAGAAAGAGCTAAGAAGGAAGAAACCTTTAGCAGGTATTCAATAACCTAACAATACCTAAACTAAGAGAAGGACAAAGATGAGTGTTCCGTAACACACACACTTAGATAGTACACAGTACTTCTTAAAATCAACAACATATCAACTCAGAGCTTTGAGGAAAAAAATGCATTGCTCCCACTTTTTTCAACAGATTATTAATTTAAATTATGAACGTTGTATCCTGTCAGCATGAGGACCTTACTATCTCCACTTTCTGAACACAGACCTTCCTCATGCAGGATCTGTCAGCAGAGATGAGAATCCTTGCTAGGATTTTGATGATTCGGAAGTAGAGACTGGATTGGTGGGTGGGCAGGACACTGTACACTAAAAGCATGCTTTTCCCTAGAAAAGCAACCCTAGCAGAAGGGTTGGGACAATGATAAAACCTGTGTAAAAGCTTTCCCTACCCATATCACCTGTATAATTTTCATCACTCACCTTAAAGTTTGGTCTGTTTTGAAACCACCTTAAACTGAAGAATGTTTACAGCTATTTCTCTGTTTCTCTTGAAAAATACTCTCTTCCAAAAATTCTCAACTTCCAGGAATTATGTAAGAGGTAAAAATAATGCAGCTTGATTGCCTGTTTTCAGAGTCCCGCTTAGCTGACATTTTGAAAAAACTTAGCTTTTTACCATAAACTGAGCAAATGTAATATGGAAGTTATCAAGCCAGAGATATATAGTACTCTGTGGTGCAATTTTTGGCCCATAACGCATTATAGTGCTTTTTTTAAGACCATGAAGCAAAAAATGCTAGTTGACGTGTCAAGTCACCATGCTAGATTTTCATAGCAATCATGATAGCCCTTTAGGAAATGTTAGAATTTCAGTGTACGAATCAGAAAAAAAAACACTGTATCTATTAGTGAGTGCTCTGGAACCCTACAAAGCAATGTGTGCGTCATCAACATTATGAAAAGTAATAGTTCTTTTGGAGCTGAAACACACAGCAATAATGACAACCTCTTTTTACATCATAAACCTTTTGTATCCCTTGTCCCCTTACTGTGTTCATAACTGTATTATACTTGGTAAGTTTCCTGTATGAAACCAACCAGACGGGTCTTGACTGCCACCAGTCCTAGAGTATGTCTTACCGGAGGCCTTAAATGAAGTAGTAATATGATGTAGGTTTCAGTTTCTCCCTCTGGATTGGGAATTTCCTTTTGAAGCAAGAGATCAGGGGTCAGAACAGAATTCTGAAATAGAGAAACCTCATGTTCCTTAGGGAAGTGGTGCTTTCTGGTATCTAGTGAATTAGGAATTATCCTCTGTGAAATGTCACAATTAAGCAGCTTGCATTATTGATTCTATTAGCCAAACTATTAGCATATCTCCACACTGTGCTAAACAGACAGGACTTCAGTGCCTCTCTTTAGGTAGGGGATATATATTCAAATTACATACGTTTTTGTTTATGAAAGGATTAGTTTGGCAGTTATTTCAGCTATTGTCAAAGGTAGCTAGCTGATGAAACCATTTCCTCTTGCATCCTGATTGATTTGCATCTCAAATTCTGTATTTACACAGTCCAGGCTTTTTAGAATATGCCATCTCAAACCTTCACTTGCTCTGTGGAATAAACTGCTACAGTAACTTAGTGATTCTCTGGGCAATCTCCAGAAGGATTTGGGACCGTATCAGAGCATGTGAAAATGCTGAGTAGTGAAAATGCTGAGTAGTGATAATGCTGCATCCAGGGTTTCTTCAGAATGTGCTAGCGAGAGTGAGCTCAAACTCCAAGTTACCACTTACAGGCTTTTGGTAAGAGTGTGCTGAATTCTGATGTGTAGTGTTTTCTAGCAGAACTCAAAATGTAACAACAGACCAAGAGAAAAGGTTGCTTCAGCAACTCCGAGAGATTACTAGGGTTATGAAAGAAGGAAAATTCATAGATGGCATCTCTCCTGAGAAGGAAGCTGAAGAAGCTCCCTACATGGAGGACTGGGAAGGTAAGCAAGACCTTTCTTGCTGAAGATAAAGTTGGGTAAGGACTACTTTAGCCCCCACATCCTGTCAGAATTGGTTTGTACTTTGCCCTTCCTCGGTGGTCTTCACAACCATAAAAAAAAAAAAGGATTTTGAGACATCCACCATTTCTTACTGTGTAAATACCACACTGCCTGCTGCCAGCAGCAGTATTCCATCTGCTGCTAAGCCTCAGTTGTTGTATGGTTATGTCTTTCTATTTCTTCGCTCATAAAGAGCTCATAAGTCATAAAAAACTTTGGAAATGAGAATCAGTATTTTTTTGCAGCTTACAAATTTTTTACTTTTATTATGATTCTTTGCTTCAGTATTGCAAAAGTGAACTCTAGGAAGTTTTTCAAAAAAAATCCAATGTAACATCCTTTCTATTTCTCTTTGTTTACTTTGCAGACTTAATTTCTTGCTACTTAAGAACCTTTCAAATATGTTTCAAAACATAAAGCATAAACATCCCCCCTAGCTCTGTTTTCTTCATGATGCATTATTCTCTGAAATTAAATGCATAGCTTTTGCTCAGATCTGGTTTTCCAACTTTATAAATGATGCTGTTTTTTTATAGGTAAAACCTTCCATTTTTAATCAGTCATTCTGTAGATGGGAACAAAAAAATGCATCTTTTTCAAGACCTGTGCATTGGTTTTCACACAGTTTTCACGAGTTAGCACCCCCAGCTTTCCACAAAACTCAGGCATTAACTTCCAGAAGTCTGGGTTCATTCTCTGAAAGTCAGTGGAATTTTGCAGTCATTTTCCAGTGTTTGACACCTTCTTGTTATAGCATTAAGTTACACTGTCTATATGAAAAAAAAAAAAAGTTAGTTTTAATAGCTTCAGTTATTTAAGTTAATTTTTAATTTTGTTGATGTTTCAAGCTGCATATCACTTTATTTCTAAGGTTATCCAGAAGAGACCTATCCTGTCTATGATAATTCTGATTGCCTCAAGCGTAAACGGGACACGATCCTTGTAGATTATCCTGACCCAAATGAGCCCTCTGCAGAAGAGCTGGCAGAAAGAATGGATGCCTTTGATGCTGAGACTTACCTGTGCAAGGAGAGCCTGCTCTCCAACCTCATCACGGGGAGCGACAGTCATGATGCAGGGCAGAAGTTGAATGATGAAACTGGCATCGTTGACCAGGGCAGGGACCCTGGTGGCAGCCTGGACTTTGAGGAGAGCTGTTACTGCTGCGAGGAGGACAGTGATCCTGCTGTCTTGGCAGAGAATGCTGGGTTCCACTCGGAGAGCTGCAGTGAAGCAGAAGAGCCAGACAGAGAGGACCTGTCTGGAGAGTCTGACGACGAAAACACAGCACTGAGGGAGCAAAAAGCCAGTGATGCAGATGAAACAGGCACTCTGAGGAAGCGCAACACAAAAGCACTTGAGTAACAGAGATGTGGGTCGTGATCCTCAATGGTCACTGTAGAGGTCATAAGCTGTCTTTCATGTGGGTTTTTGTTCAGATGTTCCTGTTTGCTTTCATCTTGTACTAATTCCATTCCCACAGTAGTGATCACATCATCTCCTCCCTGAAGTGGACGCCCGTGCCCTCCATGACAGAGTCCTGTCATGGTTCGTGCTGCCTTGCCAGGAGCACTTGGCCTTGCTTTTCAGAGGCTGGTATGGGGAGCAGATTACGCTGTTCAGCTAGCTGTTGATTCCTCTATAGTTTCTGAACGATCACTTCTTTCTTTTGCTGTTGTCATCCAAGAGGCAACTGAATCTCTCTTCTGACAACTCTCTGTTTGTGTCTTCCCTTATGAAAACGTATCAGTATATAGGAGGCTTTCAGGAAGATGAGGGAGGAAGTACACTTTCTTTCTCTTACCTGGATGTTAAGTGATGAGCAGACAGAGTGGACCATGGTCACAGGAGTGCCACTCTGTTGTTACTACTTCTGTAAACCAAGAAATGGTTGTCACTGCAATCCATGTGCTACCACAGCCCACAGGACACTTCCCAACATAGCTCTGTGCCACAGGTGCTGAAGTTTAATTGACTTTTTGTCCCAGGAAGAGCATGAGAGAGCATGAAGCGTTGAGGGTTGTGCTTTGTGTCTACTGTGGCCTTTAGACTGCCTGGTGAGATGTCAAGATGAGTGCAGGAATCAGACCATGATCCCTCTTAACAGAGGACTACTGAAAACACCCCTGGGACTTGGAGAGCACTGGCAGTGTATTGAACAGCCTATTTAAATCCAGGTTATATGGTCTGTTTAACGATACATGTAGCACAGTGTAGCAGCTTTATTCTTGGGTCACTGGGCCACAGCTTGGGGTGTGTTTGGAAAGACAGAGGATCTTGGCTTATGAACTCACAGCAGGCTTGCTGAGATCAATGGCTACTGTCTTTGTGCTGTCTATAGAGAATCCTACAAAAATGAGGTCACACTAAAGGAATAGGGAAAAGTAACAGAAAATGTACTGAATACTTACCCTGTTCTATAGGGACATATTTATTTTTAAATCATTTGATTAACCAGCTTTTAATTGACATGAGTCACTGGAATGAAAGCTGGTTGTTTCATACTACTATGCCTGCTAATACTGTCATATCCTAGCAAATGAAGACTTTCATCACAAGCTTGTCTAGCAACATCTCTGCTCAGGCAGACACTGTCCTTACTGGAAAACTACATATATTTGGAAAGTACATTACTACTAGAAGAGAGCTGTTGAAGGACTGCCTTCATTCCACTGCAAATAAGTAACTGTGTCTTCTCCCCCTCTGAAAACAGGCTCACTAGTTAAATACTCCTAAAAGCTGTGAGGAGAGACTAAGTGAGGAGAAAGATGGGATGACGGCATTCCTGGTTCTTCTGCGGTAGGAAAAGTGATACTGGTGCATGGCTTGCCAAGCATACGCCTGTTACTGAGTATTGCCCGGTACTTTATGATACACATGTGACAAGGCTTCTGAACATGTAGTAGTAGTCCAGCTCCCTGCCATGAGAAACAAGGAGGCCAACTCATTTCTACGGAAGCTTGCAGACTAAAGGACTTAATTACAGAATTTGTCATATCTGCAAATATATGATTATGTACTTCAAATTCCTGCTGCTTATAAAGGTATGTGAAATTAAAGTAGTTCACTGTTGCTATTAGAATTTGTGCTCAAGGTTTGTAGTATGTTTTAAAACACATAAAAAGTATGTTAAGCACAGAGTGTAAAGGTAAGACAGCATTTCTAAATGGGTATTTTCATATATTAATAAGTTAATGTAATAAATTGTTTTGAGTAACAAAGCTTATACTCCAGAGTGCATTAATCATGGAAGTATTGCAGCATGCATCCAAGTTTTCAGCCTGCTAAAGACTGCTCAACTTAGGATGATGCCCAGCAAACCACTGTTTATGCAGATCATACTACGCTTTCTGCACAAACATGGGGTACAAGTCCATGCTTCTGTTGCCATTTCCAGTGGCTGTGCTAGTAGGTCTGGACTTCCAAGCCCCTTAACAAAGGTAGATAAAGAATTCAGTGCTCTCTTGAGAATCAGTTTGACAGGCTACTAGGTGCACCAGAGACACCAAGTACTAGAGTGAAACAATAGAAATATTCCTATCAGAATTAATAGAGAAAGCCAGTGAGTCCATACTAAAATGGAATTAGTCATTAGCACTTCTTTTAATATTGTGTACAACTAAAGGCTTGACTTTTTTTTTTTCTTTTACTACAACAGGAAGAAAAAAAATGATGCTATCGCAGGTTGATTGGTGCCACTCTAAACAGCCCAGTCACTCTGGCATCCCCATCCACGGTACCAGTAAGTGCTGTTAGAACAGAGGCAGCCCCAGATATCTCACACAGCAGTTTACCAGCAGCCTTTAAACTGGCAAATTCTCTTCCTGCTTTTTCTTGGCACTCTTACTTTTGTTTGCTTCATTCTTTCTTCTTCTCAAACAGAAATGCATATTACATGAACATTTTAAAATGGGCTGTTCCCACAGGTATGCCAGCATTCTTAATGATTAATCACTCATTCTTAGGATACAGTATTTGAAGAACAGCTTATTTGGATCAAATCAGCAGTTCACAAAGAACTTACCAGCTCCTAGTCTAGGTAAATCAAAATCAAGGCTGAAAACCAGCAAGGCAGGATCCCACAAAAAAGCTTTAGTAGCTCAAGTGGGCTGCCAGTAAATTCAGTCACAGAAGCACAAAATGGTTAAGGTTGGAAGGGACCTCTAGAGATCATCTAGTCCAACACCCCTGCTCAAGGGACACCTAGAGCAAGTGGCACAGGGTGGGTTTGGAAGATCTGCAGAGAAGGAGACTCCACAACCTTTCCGGGCAGCCTGCAGTCAAGCTTATTAAAAGCACATGCTGCAAACTAGCAAACTAAATGGCTATAATTATTCATTTGGTTACAGCTAAAATAAATAGTACATTTTGTATAAATTAAATAGTTTAATAACTATGTGTGTATATATATGAGTGCTTGCAGTTTTATATATATTTAAAAATACATTTTATGTATTTCTATATAAAATATCAGTATAAATATACAATGTTTTATATACTTATGTTATACATACTGTATATCTGTATATAAAAATGCAAGTGGCTGATTATTTTGAGGTATTTGTACATAGATTATGGAATATCAGATCAATGCCCGACAAAAATGCTATGAACAGAATTAGTAATTCAGTAATGTTTGTTTGAATAACAGGTAAACAGGTAAGAATTTTTTTGATCCGACTTCCTGAATTGGCCATTGGTGTACATTTGCTGGATTTTTTTTTTTTCCTTTTCAAGCTAACTGTAAGGAAGTGAGGAGGATCTTGAGGTCACAGAATCAGCTAATGCAAAATTTTGTATTTAAGTGATTTTTTTTTTTTTTCTTACTTACACACCATTATTAAAATGCTACTTCCGTCTTCATGTATCACAAATGCCAGATACAAGTGCTGGACTAGACAGGCCCAGTAAGAGTTACAAAGAAGTCAATTTCTCAGTCTTCTCTTGGAAAGTACATATTTCAGAGGAAACAAATGCAACATCAGATCTTGTATTCCTTGTACAAATACAGCTGGAGAAGTTGGTTTAGAGAGCTCTTTCTCTTACCATGTGAACTTTTCCAGCTTGAATTGAAAATATTTATTGATACACTAAAGTCAGGACACTTAGCACTGGACTGATACTACCTTTTAACCTTTTTAATTTTGGAATTCCTGATAGCATGAAACCTCAAAAAAACAGTTGAACAGTAGTAGAAATGCCGTATGATAATAACCCTCACATTCCATATGGGTGACTTATTAACATATTTCAAAGCTTCTGTGGGGAAAGACATGCTACTTTCAAATAGATTAAGTTTAATTTGTCTGCACGGGTGTTCTCTCTTGAAAAACACTGGAACACTGTGTCATGCACAGTGCAAATTTTGTGAAAATACAAAATTGATGGTTGTACATGCTGATAAATAAGTGCATTTGCTCCAGAATTCCAAAGAGTTTCTTAAAAAAATCATAAAAATATATTCTTGCAGGTTTATCTAAAACTCCGTATAATTCTGACGTAAAAAGATGCATGACTGCTCAGAACAGGGTAAGACAGTTTTTCTCAATTTTGGAATTTTCCTCTTAAACCCCCAGGTCATTTAAACGAACCCTGTATTGTAACGTTCTCCTTCTATTGTATATCATTCATGATTTATTTAAGAAAGACAGTGAGGGATTAGAAAGTGTTCATTGTGGGAGAAGAATTTATTCTCCAGGGTAATTTATTACTATTAGGAATTTTCCAAAGTTAACTACCTCAGAAGTATTACTTTTTGAGGTAGCTCTAGAGGTTTATCAAATTATAAAACATACTCCACAGACTTTTTTCTCCAGCTGTTCCCCTATATTTGCCACAAGCAACTACTCAAATAGAAGTAAACATCCCAGTTTTACAATAGCATGGGTACAGATGGATTCATTGCATGTCTCAACCCACTGACAAGTCAGCCCAAAGGAAAAAGGAAAAGCAGGAGATTGTCTATAAAATAGTCACTTACATAGAGCATGTGTAAGGATTTATTTTTTAAAAAAGTTTCTCCACAGAAAGATTTCACCTCTTCAAAAATATTTTAAAAGGTGTTTCA
The DNA here is from genome assembly GCA_034781795.1 of Crypturellus tataupa. NCBI lineage: Eukaryota > Metazoa > Chordata > Aves > Tinamiformes > Tinamidae > Crypturellus > Crypturellus tataupa. The sequence goes on from JAWLRI010000596.1 coordinate 1,549,213, forward strand.
ATGGACAGAGTCCCTTCTGAGATACTATTTTGCTACAGCTAACTCCAAGCTAAAGTACTCTAATAATTTATGTTGTCAGTGTGAACAGTGGAAATGAAGCCTGATTAATCCCTAGATAACACCAGTGGATTTTTTTTTTTAAGATTATATATATATGCGTGTACATACATTTGTGTGCCCTGCACATCTGTGCATACATAGTGTCAGAAATATTGGCAAAGACAAATTAAACCTATTCTTAATATTGAGGATGCCTGCCATACTGGGCGTGTCTGTGCCCCTTTATATATGACCCCTACATGATCTTAGTTTCATGTCACCAAGTACAAGATTTATTATTTAAAATAATAATTTTTCAATCACAAGAAATAATTTTTGCACTCTTAAAACAGTTACAAAAGTCACAATAGGTTTGTTTCGTATCATACTCGTTTGGGAAACTCCCTGTGTAATTTGGCAATTATTGTGCAGGACAGTTATTCAGTATAAATCCTTCACAGACAAGTGTTAACAGTGTTTTTTTTTTTTATTTCTAAATGTTTGTCTGGTTGCAGTTATATCATCTTAGAATTTTAAGGCACATTTACTAAAAGAATGTCATGGTCTTTGCTGACAGACTTTTGTATAAACTCTTTTGACCTGAAGAACGCTTCATAGGATGTGCTTAAGAGCAAAATCTGACCTCCCTTCCAAGTCCAATTTCAGAAATGGAGAAAGCATTAGGATGACGTGCAAGTACAGTGTTATGGGGACACAACAGAGGCTAGGGAGGGAAGTTTCAGTTATACCAGTGGGATTTGCATTAGGCATTAAAGGGAACCAAATGTGAAAAAAGGATATCACAAAGACACTGACACACAAAGCTGGAGAGAAGCAATGGGTGCACGGAGAATTCTTATCAATATAACACACCATAAAGAGACACCAATACTGAATTCCATTACTTGTGCCAAAGGATGCCAAGTCTCTGTCAGGAAATTTCCCTGCTGTAACCCCTTCTTGCCTGCACACTGTGGGTCCTCAGCATGTGCAAGTGTTTGGTTTTATGCAACATTGCTTGTCGAGTCCTTCTGGGCACAGGGCTGAGTGCAGTGCAAGTATAACAACAACAATGATAGTAATAAAAGTTACCTTTTTACACACAATGTAAACACTGGAAAATTTCGGTTGACTTACAAAGAGCCACAAGTCCCAGTTTCTGCCCTCAGGAGGAGCCATTTCTTCAATATTAAGAGAGCTGAATCTCACAGGCTTCAGTTCTGATTTATTTATTTACTGCTTTATATTTTCTTCTTTAAGTTCCCTGCACATCTTCGCAGCAGTGTTCTCCTACTGCAGAGAAGCGCACACAGGGCAGCAAACACCACACGGGGAAAAAGTAGGCCCTGTTACCCATCACGATGACATTCTACTGAGTACTAAGCATGGCTTAGTAATGGACACACCTCTCGTAGGTAAGCTTGTGTGGTGGCTGCTGGCACGTATATCAAAACCAACTATCACTGTCCTCAGTATTTAAGCAGGTAAAAATGAAGGAGGAAAAAGGAAAGGAAGATTATTTTCCTCACAAAGCAAATCTATGGAGGGGGTTCTATAAAAAATAAAGCTGGTTATTCTGGTATTCTTTACACCATACTCTTAGCATGAAGAGAAGCTATACTAATAAAGCAGATGCTTTTAACTACAGTCCATGCATCCTTGTCATCTGTAAAAGATCCACAAAAGAGCCTGGGCTGCTGACAGGAAGCTTAAACATATTATACAGGTATCAACAAACCAGCGCTGAGAAGGGGAACGAGGCGCCTGGCGCGTGGGCTCTGAGCTGAAGGAAGCGGCTGCCAGACGCTGCTCTGCAGGCCATAACCGCTGCCCAGGGACTACAGCAGCATGAATCCCTTCTGTGGGGATGCTGTGTGCCCTGCATCTTGGCCAGGACGCTGCACTCCCGGCTCCACGGTTCACCCTGACCTGCACCTTGACCCATGCAGTCTGAGCCACTGAGGATTATGCAGCCAGAAATTCAAGCCATCCTTCCTCAAAATGGGAACAGGGACTTAACACACCGCAGTTGACAGACGGTACCTTTATAGCTGTCATTGACTTAGCTTGCTTGTGTATCCCTCCACATGGAAAAACTCATACAGCCTTGAGAGAATAAAGTTATAGAAGAATAAAACAAAGTGGAAGTTGACACTGATTCCTAAGAAGCTGAACAGCATCTCGTAAGTGTAAGGAAGGATTTGAAGCAAATGGGAATTCATCCTTACGGACTGATCTACACACTCCCAACAAACAGAATGACTGGTTGAAAACAGGCATAACATGGTAGTTAGGACAGATTGTGTGTTAATTAAAAAATAACTATCATAGTGACATTAAATTCAGTTTCTCTGGAGGCTCCCTATGAGTTGAAGAGCTGTATAAGCACTACAGACAACAGTGCTGCAATTCCTGCAAGCGAGAGCAGCACTGCCGTAGCCCAGCTTTGAACACACAGATAGGAGTTACAATATAAACCCGTTTTATATTTTCAGCTTACATTATAGAACAGTGAATCTCCAAATAAATAGGGTCAAAAATTTTAATATAACCTCACTGTTTTAACTTGAGAAAAAAATGGCTTGATTTAATTTATTTGTTGAGCAGCTTTTTGGTTCCTGACCCACGCACAACACCCTAATGTCTCTTCTGGGTCATTCATGTAAATGAACAAACATGAAACTTGATTCCAGTGTAATGCCAGTTGCCTGATTGGAACCCTATAGTAGTAGCATGTGTTTTTCCAGGCAGTGCTCTCAACAGCATGAAATTTGGTATGCCTGCAATAATATCAAAGTCTCTCTGCTTTGAGTCCAAACTGCATCTTTGAAAATATTTAAAAATATTTACCTTAAATACACCGTTGTTTTAACATTGGGATCAATATAGTTCTGTTTCCAGCCAGCAAGGACAGGAGATTCTCCCTAAGGAAGACATCATGGTGGTAAAATCTGTGTTATCTTCTAATATACTCTGTCTGAAATGAAAAATCTGTTGTACATTTCACAAACATGATTGAATAGTCAACTTACATAGCATAGGTGAGGCCCAAAGCCTGACCACGGTACAAAACGTGGCTTGTTTCATACTGGCAAAGTAATTGACCTTGTGAGATCATTTGCCCAGGCCTCAAGACTGCAGATCTCCTAACACCTGCCTGAACAGTGAGCAGTAAGCAGAGCATAGCCTAAAAAAAGACAGTGATGGGAAATGGGATTTCAAAATGCCCTGTGAGAAAGTCCCGAGAGGACTTTAGAAATCCCATCACTTAACTGTGGTCCTGAGGACTCTGAAATATTCCTGAAGCCAAAGGCTGGGATCTGTAAGCCAAGCTGTTTCCGTTTACACAGAGGAATTTGCACAGCCTCAAGCAACGCGACATCTCCAACTTCAATGTGAGCTTAAGAAATAAAATTTTGAGTGGATAATTTCCTTGTAATTTCATCCTATCTACAAGCATTAAGATCAGCTAGATATTAACACTAGAAACCTATAGCAGAGTTTAAAGCTTGCACGCTATTAGGCCACCAATACTTCTGGTGGCCTAATTAGGCATTGTGCCAACTGGGATAACCTTAATAGAAAAGCCTCAGTTATGGCATCAAATATGAGAAGCACACTGCATTGTAAACAGCCCGTGTGAATATATAAAGGCAGTAATAAATCATAAGACTCATTGTTTTTAAATCAGGCGTATGTGACAGAGTCACAGTCTGCAGTAACAACATTTTTGAACAGATGAGTCACATCCAAGTGGAAAAAAATGGCAAAAGTACAAAAGGCAACTTAGCACCATCACCCAACATGTCCGCTTGTACATAAAAGCATAAATAGGCAGCGAGGTGGCCTGAAGCACAGCAAAGTGTGTTTCGCGTGTGTCTGTGTGTGCCAGGAACAGTGGTTTGAGAGTAACCAACGGGGCACATGGAAGCGCAGCCTGCGATACGGCATGGTGAGGAAGAGTCGTGTATCAGATGGCTCATCCTGCTGCTTTGCTCTACCTTTTGGGACCAGGATGACACAGAAGGTAAAAGTCCAGGCCCACTAAAATCACTGGTGAGACTTCCATGAAATTCAACAGTGCAGCGAGTCTATCCTAAGGAAGGGGCTAGCTATTTGGCTGCTATGGCTGTGACTGCACCTCCCGTGTAAGCACTGAAGAGGATAACTCAACTTGTGGCCAGCGCCTCGAATCTCCTGTCCAGCCTCTCAACCAAGGGGCAACTCTGCTACTCACCACGTGCACCAGCACAGGGGCGCTGAGGCACCAAGAGGCTACACAACTTGCACAGAGCCGCAGCGCTGGGATTAAACCCCAGCAGACCCCATCCCCAGGCCCGTGTTCTAACAGCAGTTTGACACTGAACTTCATGCTGATTTTAACATGGATCTGTGACGCGTACGAACAGCCTTTGCAAACGCTGCCTAAGCCACAATAAATGCATTACAATTCACTGTTGCTCAGTAGCTTGTCTCCCAAGCAGGACTTTAAAACATCCCAGTTCTTGTGCAAGCAAGCTTTTGTCAAAGTAATGTTCAAACTGCCGTTGAAGGCTTATATAAAATCACTGATAAGTTTTCATGGTGTTATTCAGTAACCAAATTTTAGAGTGAATAGAAAGTTTTCTCAGGAATCTAAGAAAATTTCCCTGAAGTTCAAGAGTGACAGGTACAGAGAAACATATCCTTTTCAATAAGGGAACTCCATAACTTCTAGGCTTTTAAAAGGAAACGCAACATGTAAAAGAAGTTTCAATATGTTTTCCCCCAGTTACACAAGCATTTGCAAGTATGAGCTACTGAGCTACAGTTCATGGCAAAGCACCAAAACACTGATAACTCTGCAGATCCTTTTCGTTGCTCCTGGGCTAGTAACAGTGAGAACTGAAAAATCTCTATACAAGTAATTTTGAGTAGTTACAGATTACAGCCCTACAAGGGATGCTTCACACATGACAAACACCAGCCCCACGCTCCAAGAGGAGCCTGGATCCACAGTTAGATGAACGCTCGCTCAAAGCCTTGTGAGAAACCCAGGAGCCACCATGGTGCCCGTAATTCTAATAAACGCGATTGCTCCTGTCAGCCAAGCAAGACGCTTCAGTGGTGAGCACGCGCTTCCCTAAAAACAGCAGAGAAACAGCTTAGTAGAAGGATTATCTGGAACTCCCAGTATCAAACCAAAACTCCTCCCTCTGACATCTGCTAAACACCTGTAGAAGCTCTGCCTCTGCCCAAAACACCAGACCACCGCTGCCCTGTACTGCGAATATAACCAAAGACCAAGCACTCTGACTGCGGTTTGGATTCTTCATCTCTGCAGGACAGGAATTCATTTGCTGTGTGACTGTGTAACATCCAGCCTTGCTGCACCCCTGCGTAAAATAAATGATAATACAATTGTAAAAATCCAAGATGCAAGAACTGAATTTCTTTATTGAAGGACTGATCTCATTCATTCTTAATGGGCAGCACTCGTGGGGCACAGTTTTTATAGGTAGAAAAGTAGGTCTAATGCTTAGTTCTGTCAGATTTCTCTGATGTCTATTGCTCGTTTTAAGCTCCTCTTAATTCTTTTGTTCATCAAAAGAGAGTAAAAAGTCGGGAAGACAGAACGGATGGCACTGGCTCATCATGACAGAAACGTGCCCCCCATGGTGCCATTTAGGTCCACAGCAGGGCTACGAGATGCTGTTATATAGCCCCTTGCACTGAAGCTCTGCGCTAGCGCCTCATGAGCGCAGCCAGCTGCGAGCACCGCTGTCGGGCAGCTTCGATAGTGAGAGATTCACCCAGCAATTACTGTGAAGGTGTTTGTGGAGACTCCTCAGCACCTCAATTCCCAACAACGGCCTGCAACGTTACTACCTTGCGGGATGAACGCACCTTAGTGTGCCGTACATTATCCCCCCCAGAGGAGCAGGGTGATCATTTCTTCTAGAAAATATGCTCTGTTTGAGGGCACCAACACATTTCACTTCACAGAATCACTTTCAGCACAAAAACGCAAAAGAAGGCAAGACTACAAAGAGAATCTGTGTAGCAGTTTGCTTCCAGGCACATGGACAGTGCTGCAACCAATGGTTTCGAAACGAGTTACTGAACGTTTACTGGAAGAATTTCTGATTATATTTTAGCCAAGTTTTTTTATTTGCTACCTTTTAATGTGTTAATTTGCTCAAATGAAAAGCCAAAAGGCCAAGTTCAGCCCTTTGATAAGGCTTCTATTGTAGAAGCATCACTTGATGTGCACTGTAGGCATTATTCATTTGCAGAGAAATCACTGAGTAATATTGTCAAAATAAACACTTTTGAGTTGCACTTCCTTGAAGAAAAGATAAAGGGATTGTGAGGAAGGAGAATGAAGAGAAACAGCATATGGGAGATGAAGAAAATTAGATACAGGGCTAGGATGAAACTGTTTGAAGTACACCAAGTGACAAGTTAGATTAAAAACTCTCATTAAAGCATGCAGTATTTGCCTATAAGCAATTTGGACAAGGAATTTGTTTACAACACTCTTCCAGAATCAACAGCAAATGCAAAAATAAAAAATCATCAATACTGAGATTTTAAATAATATTAAATCCACTGTATTCTGAATACTCACTGCAACTGCGTGAAGGAAATCCACAGGTGCTACCATTTATCCTTATCACACGGAGTGGACAAGGTTTATTTCCTTTGCACAGGGACATGCAGCCACTCCAGCAGCTGGGGCTACGCTGCCTGTGCCACTGACTGCTCGCTTGTGTTGAGAGATGGGGGTCTCCGGGAGTACCCTGCCGGTGGGCACAAAAATCTAATTTCATGAAGCTCGGGTAATGTCAGATATGCTCAGAGAGACCCGGCAAGTGCGTGCAGACAGCACCTGCAAACCCATCAAGCACTCCAGAAAACAACATGTGCAGAGCTGCTGGAAGACTCCTGACGTAGTAATGCCCGTACACGGCACCAGTGTTGCCCTTCACCAGGAAGGATCCCTCTCACGTTACACAAATGCCAGGCTAAATTAAAAGCAACTGCTTTTGGAGCAGATAAGGACAGGTGAATCAAAAGAACACAGGATGCCATCTCAAAAGCAGCAAGGAGCCAGGGTTTTGGCTAGGGAAGCTGGAAACAAATACTACTGCAACTGACACTGATTTCTTGAGAAATCCTCATTCCTATTAGTCCCAAGGTAACATGCACTTCTAGTGGCCTGAACTGCAGTAGTGGCTGACTAGGATGCTGGCAGTCGGAGTCGCTGCTTTCCTCTTGGCACACTTAAGGTTAAAAAACGGGCCTGGAATGAGCACGCAGCAAGAGCTACCCCACGCGCGGGCAGTGAAAGCGTCTGGGAAGCGCAGCCGTCTGCCCAGCTCCTCGTTCGCGCTGCTGGACACAAGCTCATTGCGCGGGAGCTTCCGGTTCGTGCCAGTTCCCTGCGGGGCCAAGATGCAAGTCAGACCATTGCTATGGTCCGGGTTAAAAATAAATCTTCCTAAGCCAAGCTCACTACTAAAGCCAACACGTGCCTATCTGCAGCACACAATGAATATTTAGAGCCTTTGACACAGTTCTGTGCCCAGAGAGAGGCAGAAAGTTATTTCAGGGCCCACAACCTTGGGTTATTATGAAAATATACTACTAGGGATCCACAGAACTAAAGTCACCCAAGTTCAGCCATTCCCATGCTGCAGTGCACCTGAAATCCAAATCTGACCTGGATACTACCAGGACGAATCCCTCCTTTTGCAACAGGCTAAGCAAAAAATCTGATTATCACTGGCACTAAAGACTTATGATGGGAGGCAGTGCAAAACATCACCAACTACCGGGGAAAAAAAAGCATCCACATACAAAGTGCAGCGTAACAGACTGCAGCTCCTGACTCGTCATTTTGATCAGTTACTGGGAGCTGACTGCTCTTTTACCTCGTACAAAGGTGACTTTCCAGTTTATACAGTTACGTGGAAATGCTCCCTGAAAAACAGCAACAACAAAAGAAAACAAGAAAATGAGAGTCCTCTGTTATTTAAAGATCACATGTGACAAGGCTGTGTCCATCAAGAAAACAGTTCAAAAATAGCAGGCTTTTCTCCTATAGATTATTAGAAGATTATTAGATTATAACAAGATTATTAGAAAAGAAACTTGCCAATTATTTATTATCACCTCCATCTGAAAAAAAAAAAAAAAGATTTTCCAATAAAGTTGTGAAGTAAGCAATAATAATCTAATACAAGCATGTTAGTCCCCTGAATCTTCCCTGCCTGTATACTTGGAAGGAGACCTGAAGGCAATCCAGAGAAAACAGCATTATTTCTTTTATTACTTGAAATTACGCAATCCAAATGGCACAACCTGTCCTTATGGCCTGTCCCCTACAGTCAAAAGGGGCTGAAAGCTGAGAGACATGCAGATTTGATTTCATTTTCTTATTATATAATCTTTGGTTGGGCAACACAAGAGGCTAAAAAGGGAGTCTGAAAACACAGTATAAAACACAATTATTTTTCCACTCCCCTCACATTTCAATAGCCTTCTGGTGAACTACATATAAATTATATTTCTGTGTGTGCCATCTGGATAATACTGTATAGAACAATATAGACAGACTCATCATTTTTAAAGGTTTTAAGCTGCACTTGCAGTCGCAGCTCTTGGCTTTTGAGATATTTGGAACAGAATGGCTTGCTCTCTGCTTATGTTTTTAAGTAGTATTTGTTTATATATTCCAGACAAAACAAACAAACAAAAAAAGAAAATACCTTTTCAAACTATTCAGTGTCCTGCACTAGATCTGCCTAGAAGGATTTAGCTCAGGAGCTGGCACTACATTACATTACAGAATGACATACACAGTTTCAATTGATTTCCAGCATTCTTACAATCTTAAATAAATATGAAAAGTGGTTGTTGCTGAAATTTCAAAAAAAATGCAATCAACAAATTTTAAAATTGCAAAAGGCCAGACAAATTTAATAAAATATTTCCATTTACCCTCCTCAAGTTTACACAGCCTGCTTAAAATAAGATTCTGTGTAGGCAGCCTTTACCCAACTCTTCATATCACTTCATACAAAACAGGCATTTCAGTTACCACAGCAATACAAGGATGTAAGTTCCCAACAAGCAACATGCCAAATCCAACATAAGTTATGCTTTCTTGGCATCTACAGAGTTTTCCTTTGCTGTATTCCCAACACATTTTCATTTTAAACAAATTAAAAAACATGTAGATGCTAAAACATAATGATAACTCAGAATTCAAGTGACTTGTGCAACATTATTTTGTGCTTTCTACTTCTCCATTTCCTCCTACTGCAATTAAAATTCACCATGTCCTTCTACAGATACAACAGCAATGCATCGAGTTCAGTCCAGTCTAGGGTTCCAACCTTCAGGCTTGGCTTTATGCTACGCGAGATCCTTGCAAATTCAGAAAAAGTGCATCTTTGTAGTGATCTTTCTTTTATGTTGGATGATGTGAAGCTCATATTATCCAGTGCAGGAATGCAACCTTGAGGTATGACTGCAGCCTCAGAATAATTCTTAAATGTAAAAAGAAATGTTTGGAAAGCGCGCTTTCTGGATTTAAAAAAGACACACCGTTATAAAGGTGCTACTAGAGCCACGCTACAGTACATCATGGCACATCTCCATAACAGAACCAAGAACATGAGATAGAACTTCTATTTACACAAACTTGATGTCACTTTCAGAAAAATATGACAGAAAAAAAGGAAAACATTATTTCCTGAATGTTCTGAATTTTAAAAAGATTCTTTTTATTTTCTCCCCAGAAATATAATAGTCCTCCAGAACTGCATTTTCCCTGACCTGGTTAGTATGGACTGTCGGTGACCCCAGCAGGAACCGGGAACCTCGGGTCACGCGGCCTTCTCCGAGGCGGCTCTCCCGCAGCTCTCCCCTTACTCACAAGCCAGCTTGCTGTCGAAACTGGAGAGGGCGATAGCGAAGGCCTGCAGCGCGCACATCGGGTAGTTGTAGTCCATGGTGAACACGTCCTCGGCCACCCGGCCAAACTGCATCACGATGTAGTCAGCTGCAAGAGAGGCCACAGAGCACAGAGCGTCACCGCTGTTCCCAGGCGCTCCCGAACACACCGGCGCGGCCGCTCGCAGCAAAGCGCAGCCGGGCTGCGCCCGTGCAGGGCCGCGGCAGCAGACGCGTTCACACCGCAGACGCACGTGAGGAGCTGCTGAGCGGGTAAAACCTGTGCTGCCTTCAGAAAAATTACACTGATAGCAAAATGCTCTGGGCTTCTATGTGGCAGGAAATTTCACAGACACAGAGAAACAACTGTTTCTGTATAAAATATGCAAGCTGGTTATAGAGACCAAGTGGTGGATTTCACATATACGAACAACTGACTAATTCAATTCCTCCTTACTTTAGGCAAGTGGATAAGTAAGGGGGAGGAAGAGGACATATGATTGAAATCTAGTTCTGAGCATGTCTCTCAGTTATATGAAATTCAGCAGTTTTTCCTCAGTTTTTACTTTTTTTTGTCAGCAAGAGGAAATCTTGGCCTCGTCTGCAGCCTGGACACATTACTTCATTCCTGGAGTTGGCCTACTTTCTATTAGAAAATGCAGCAAACGCATACATGAACGTTTCAAACCCAGTCTAGCTCTCACCCAGGCGCAGTCACAGTGATTCTTATCCCAGCTTCCCCACTCGCTTGCTGTGTTAAGCATGGCATTGTGGGCTAGCCAGTGTGGGCTAGAACCTACTGCCTGTTTAGGCCTGCCAAAAATAAGTGCCAAGTGGTGTGAATTCAGCCTTTCCCCCGATACAGCATTCATACCCTAGCCCCAGAGCTATGGGGCTGAGTGACGTCCTAGCGGGAGTGTGTGAAGTAGTCTCAGCTTTACCAGGTCGAGTACTGCAGGACTGGTGCAACCAGCAGCAGTAATGGCAAAGGGGATGCACAATGGGACCGGTCTGAGCCCACCAGCCCCAGGTGGGCAGTGGATGGGGACAACAGCAAACAACGAACCGTAGAAGGACTCGTGCTATGAGCGCGGGAGCAGGGTGATACTGCCCTCCGAGCCTGCTGACTGGGAGCGGGGAATGCAGCTGAGGGCAGCAGGGAGTCTGCACTGCTGCTCAGTTCACATCCGGGGTAGCAGGGGCAAAAACTAAGGCAGCAAACAGCAGAATAATTTCTGGTAGGAGCAAACAGGAGCCTTTAAGCACCCAGTCTGCACAACAGAAATAGCCACACAAGTCAGAGAGCAGTGAGTTGGACTCAAGTAACTAAATTCATTCAAGCAGCACCAGTAGGGGCAGAAGCACTCTCGGGCTGCATGTGCAGTGCTGTTTCCACACATTTCACTCCTGGACTCTACTTACGATCATTATCATGAATAATTTGAAAGTTCTTCACTGAGGCTTGTGTGACTCGACCATGGAAATTTAAAACATATGACTGGGTGTCATCATTCCAGACTGGAGTTTTGTTATGCAGCTCAATGACGCTCTCAGTATTTTTGTTCTGCCATCTTGCAAGAAGTGTCTCATGCTCCTGCACACACCAGATACACACTTGAGCTTAATACTTTCATGAGGCAAAAAATATTTGTTTTATTTTAAAAATAAAATTATTAATAAATATATATATATACACATAAATATATAAATAAAAATAATTTTTGTGTTAAAAACATAAAAAGCACAAGTAAATCGCTCGAAGACTAAACAGTCTCCCGCAATTCTCAGCACCACATCATCAAAACAGATATCTCAGATCTCGGAGGTATCTGAATGAGACTATGCATTTGAATCCTTTCCACAGCCTGGGAAAGCTTACCTGTATCTCTTGTTATGAAAATATACTATTATTTATACTGCTACTGTGAATCAGAGATTTAGCCATACATCCCATTTCTACAACTATTCAGACACAGAGCAACTTTTTTAACCTCTAAACATTTAGAGACGCAAAACAACAACACTCTAACTAAAAAATAATCCAAGTTGCTATTACTGTTGACTAATGGCATGCCTTACATTCCGAGGTCTGATGGAAACTCTTTCATGGTCCATATTCATTCCTGGTATAATCACACTCATTTTGCGAGGTCCTTTAAATCCCAAGACATTTGTTTCCTAAAAAGTGTTTAGAAAAGAATTCATCACATTTTGTTTTTCTTTAACAACTTCAGCAAAACAGATATATTGGCAACCCAAGGAAATCACTTGTTAGTCAGCTCAAAAAAGATCTCAAAATTCCTCCTTTCACCGGCACTGCCAAACATTCTGGCTTTGTCTCAGAAGCTCTGACAACAGGAAAAATAGATTTGCAGAGTGTTGCCACAAACACTCCTGTAACTTGCTGCCAGCAACCTTAATACCATTTAAAATAAAATCTCTTTGTTAAAAAAGGATATATAACCAGATTGCTTGGATACTGGTCCCAAAATAAAGTAGTTTAAGTTAAATATGATAAAATTCAGTCCCATATTTTGATGAGAAACAAAATTAAATATATAGACTAACTCCATCTATTCTATAGCCAGCACAAAAGTAAACAAACAGAAGCTGCCAGTAAGAGCATCTGTTAGTGGTGCTATGGTTTTCAAAGTCTTCAGATATGCTAGACCTGGAAATAAGGATGGTGAAAAATAAACATACTAGCATGAATGCAAACCATCTAAGCTATAAAGGCCAAGACAGCAGAGAAGTAACATAGACACCAACAACACATCCATGGAAAATACAAATTCTTCTATTAAATTTATTAGTGCCTTTCCAAACAGGTTTTCACAAACCAACAGTGCACTCTTTTCTCAGAAAATAATCACTAAAATCCAAATTCGCCTGAAATCTTGCCTTTCATGAGGCATTTTTTTCCACTGAATCATGTGCAGCTATGTATTTCAGTAAGTTGTCTTCTTCAATTCCAAGAGAAGAAAATATAGGATGATGCTTTCCAACTCACTCAGTAAACTCAGCAGAATTCACGCTAAAATGAGTATGTGAAAGAGGTGCACAGCAACACTTCTGCAAATTCATCCCTTCATGTTTTATGTCTTTGTTTGTTTGTGTGTTTTCTGCTCGCATTCATTTTCCCCTTGCCTTTCCTCAGTGAAGGGCTGTGGCCATGTGCTACTGAACCTCAGGAAGGAAGTTCCCAGTGGTGCTACTCCAGGGACCTAGTGCACGATGCCAGGGGCTGGGCACCTGCAGGCTCCACCTGAGGTGGCTCTACTACTGGCACTTTCAGAATCAACAAGTAATTCAGATGCCTCTCCTTATACGCATTTACTTAAAATCTCCTGATTTTAGGGAACACAAAGCTTTCTGCAATGTCTCTACTTTTGCATGCAAAAATCCACACAGTCATTGAGAGTTCCCACTCACTGGAAACATCTGAAAATACATGCCTAAAAGCTACTCAGGCAGAAAAAGTTTTGCCATCTGTCAGACCTTTGGAATTACTTTGGCCGTTTCAGCAAACCATCTGGAGATTTTACACAACTTATCCAAGATTTTCATGCGTGCAAGATAAATCCCATTGAGTTCCTTTGCTGAAGACTCGTGAAGCAGTCCAGCTATATTTATACATCTTCATGACTATACACATCAATGGGAGATGTTCAACGTCTTTCTGAAGCACTTCCATCAAGGCCCTTGGCAGACTAAACCAAAGTCGGTTCAGTTGGAAGCAGCCTCCTGGTTCTGTATCACAGTGAGACTCAAACTGAAATGACTGCCAGGAGATTTTATGAACAGGAGAGACTGAGCCCAGCAAAAGAGTGTTTCTAAGACAAGATTCATGCTCGTGCTTATTTTTCACTAACTACTGTCAATTTTGGTCTCCGCTGCTACTGCTTAAAAGCTCTTCTCATCAAGCTGCAGCTATGCTGTACACAATTCACTTAGATGCTGACTAGTTGAAGACTTTGTTCAAGGTAAAGTTAAATAATAGGGGTGAATCACTTCTTCCCAACGAGCACCATTATCCCTCTGAGACAGCAGCACCATATTCTTTGGATTTACTCAGAAACACTGAAATCAATACTTCTGCCAGCTGATATGGGAATGGAAGGGAACAATTTCTAGTTGCATAATACTCTGTCAATCTCTGATTTCAAATGTTTTATTTGCCAATTCTACCTGCTTGTTTTTTTCTGTTTGCAGAAAAAAAAAATGTAAAAATGGAATATGTAAGTAAAACCGTAAAGATAGAAGAGAAACTTTAAGAGCATACATTTTCAATATATCTACATCCAAATAAAATTAATTCCCTTTATCTTTTGTATCCTTCCTTGCTTCTGTTCTATTTCCCTGCACCCCATCCAGTATTCTGTGTGTGTATATTCAGAACTACAAACAGCCTTATTAGGGGAACATGGACTAAATTCTGTAGTCTGTGCCTTAGACCAGCCAGCAATTGCCTCCAGTAAAAAGGCATCACAGCAAACTCACCTGAAAAAGCACAGAACCTCTCACCAGTTTTGCCTTTAAAATATTATGCATTTTCATGAAATTATGCAAGCATTTCACCAGGATGGCTATAGCTGCCATGATAAAAGCTGTGTGCCATATATCCCAGCTGCCTGCTTGACAACAGTTTTCTAAGAGATCCATGATTGTTCTAGTTATGCCCAAATTTTCCTCCACTTCCCTATCCGGACTTCATTTACACATCGGTACATTTTGTCTTACAACAGTCTGCAAAAACTACCCTTCCACAAAGTCTAATCCCCCAAAACCCTGTATCACAATGCAAGTGATAAAGGCACAACAGAAAAATGTGGGTTTACTTCTGCTTCACAGAATCTGAGTCACACCTCAGATTATTAATTGTGCTTGCAGAATTGGACGCAAACTGAAGCACGAGCTTCTGGGGATATAAAAGAAGCCAGAGCATAATGTCTTGGTGCAAATGGTACAGTTACACACCCTGCCTCTTGATAATTCCTCCTTCACAGTTATGCACAAAACCACAGCGACTCTTGAATCAGCCATTAGGTGCTGCTGCAGGGTTATTAATGTGCTAGTCTGACATCAGTGAGGAAGACTAGAAACAGCTACGAGCACCTGATGTTCAAACCTTGCTCTATTTTTTTCCAAATTGCTCAAAAAGTGTCCTAAGGGGAGCTCCACAAGGAGAGATTTCAACATGGTTACCCCAGAGATAACAGTGCAAACCTTGCCTGCTTCTCCCTGTGCAAACTAGACCTGCTGAGACGACTTTCCAGGGCAGGATCATTAGCTTGGCAGAAGCGGGCACAACTCACTCTCCAGATGGGTATTTGATCAGATGAGCTGATCAGTGAGCTGCAGAGCAGTGTTTTCAACATATTGTTTATTATTTCTTTTCCTGCAGAAAAGAAATCTCAATGCAGAAATTTCCTAAAGACAAAAGTGTTTTGGCAATGATCTTTTTGGCATTCTTTGGTTCTGCTGCAGCCAGGAACAATAATCTCACTTTAGTAAGTCAGACTATTAGTGAAGTAGCTTTAAGATTTTTCTTTGTCCGATGGCCACAGCACAGCACTAACCTGCTACCTTACTCTGTAAGTATTAATACATCAGTGGAACGAGTCATTTTCTTCTATAAATGCACAAGTTTTAAACTGCTGATTTCAAAACAGGCATATATAAACCTCCTTAGTCTTAGTCACATTCTCCAAACAGTAGCAGTAGATCTGTTCTTTCCGTAAGCATGTTACACTTCTAGTGTCCTCCGCTGAACTCAGCTGAATTTTTAATTTGGTAATGTTAATGGTTCAAATGTCATTGTTGTTAATTTGCACAAATAAAGCCTTTTTTTCCTTCCAATGCATAACTGTTTTTTTAATCTTCTTTTATTTTCTCCTTGTATTTCCAGTTTACCTCAGAAAATTAGTTTCCTATTAGTTTCCTGCCTCCATGGAATGCCCTCTTATTAAAATATTTATTAAACATGTTAAATTCTCCTACATTCTTACTGAGACCTCAGTCCAGCTTTAAGCTGATGGGAGATGATGAACTTTGTCCTGTTAGATGGATTTCCTGAGATTCTCAGAATTTCAAATAGAATTTTCAATAGGTTTTGCAAGACCAGGGCAGGGATGTGTGAATCCAGAAGCCTGAATAATAGAACATGGGGAGAAATATTTCATTTACACTATACTCATATAAGAATAGCACTCAGCAGGAAAAGAACATGCTGGCAGGTAATGTTGCTGCTGCCCCTCAGTGCTTTCTGCACTTTAATTGGGAAAACATGGCCTCCCTGCTTTACCTTTTGTGCCTTAAAGCTTCCAGGCACATTGCTCCCCATATCTGGAGGCTGACATTTCCAGGAACACAAGATTTGGATTTGCATGGGATGTGCCTGGACAGCTAGACCTTGACCTAATAGTGCATCCTTGATGCCCTTGATGGGCAGGAACTTCTTAGAAAAGTAGGAGTTTTGAGTATTTTAGTCAGAAGTTGCTGATTTGTGAAAATTGGAAACTTTTTGTAGAAGCATCTCTACCAATTTTGACTGGAAGTGCTTCTTAGACCGAGAAATTCCTGGACTGAAGGAATATCCTCACCAAAATAGTCCAATGCCAACAAGAGAACTGTGTTTTATGTCTTGATTCACAGCTGTTGTTATCCTTGACAAGTGCCCTTCTATAGTAGGCCAGTTTCTCTTAATCAGGTACATTTCAGATTTTCTTTTAATTTGCCTAGTAGAAAGGAGTTGCAGAGTTTTCATCCCAAGTATTTCAGCCACTGCTGCAGATGGGGCTGTCCAGTTACCTGTGTTTTAGATCACAGAGGTCTCCTCCAAAATGTCACTGCATTCTGCCTTAAAGTGTCAAAATGTCAGGGCATCATACCTTAGTGCAGTAACTCTGCCTGCATAACCCCTCCTCCCAAACCTGCAGGCTCTCTCAAGTGGCGTCTCTGTGGCTGTGAAGCTTCCAATCCCTTTCAGAGCATTATTTAAAAGCTCTGACATCTTCTGACTGGAGGTGAGAACTGGGCAACATAGCTCTGAACACAGAATTCTTCACCTCTAGTTTCAGCTGAAATTCCTGGTTTCTCTAGGGAAGACCAGGTGTTTGACTACATCACAGAATGAACATTGATTTACATAATTGTAAGTGAGAAGGAAAGACTATTTCAGAAACTAAACTGCTCTTTCTTGCATATTTTGCCTGTGAGCAGTACTTACATAACAAACAGCAGCCAGCTCCTGACGTAGGAGATTCGCCTCCAGGCTTGCTGTTGTTTTCACTGGATTTACTCCATTGTCATAAACGGTAAACTTGGTTCCCATAAGATTTGATCTATCGAAAAAATGGAAAAGGAAAATGCTTTTTGTCAGTAATACTGCCTGAACCATATATTCTTTACTATATTACAGCCCTAAAAGAAAGATAAATAATATAAGGTACAAGTAGTTGTCATTTCAAATCACAACTGAATAGCAACTCCTGGATTATAGGCAAAAACAAAAGTGTAAAGGCACAGTACAGTAGAGTACAGTAAAAGTCCCTATAATTACCCCCACAGATTTCTCATGACATCTTATAAACTAATAAATACAAGATGGCAATAAAGAAATGTTGAAGTGGGATTTTCATGTTTTGTTTTGTTTTTAATAATGTGTTTACTCTTTAAGAAAATATCTACTTTCTTACCTGTTTGACCACTACCTCCATTAGACGATAAACAATGATTTTCATAAAATTATAAATAAGGGCAAATTTTACTGTTTAAACAGATATCATACAAACAAGCACAAAATGAGACTTTGAGCATATTAATACTTTATTTTGCTCATCCTATGTTTATATTACAGTTCTGAGTATACTAAGTTCTGAGATCCATGCAGGCAAACAGCATGGGGTGATAAGGTCCCTTTCCTCAGGCACCAATGACCTAAACATACTTTGAGAGATACCAGGCAGATATGAACAACACACGGATGTACGATGGGGTGACAAGTAGAAAAGCAGCGCATGGTTCTGAAAAAAATGGCACTACTTGTAAATAAGAGGGCTTTTAGCAGAAGGCAAAAGATAAGAGATTTTCAGAATATCTAAGGGACAAAACTTCAAAAATGTTTATATCAAAAGAGCCTAAACACAACCTGCTCAGGCAGTGGAAATGCCATTGGACTGTCTACATCTTTAAGTGCCCATACACCCTTGAGAATCTGCCCTTTGAACATTCTAAGGGCATCTATCCCCCTGACTTTTAATAAGATGTTGCCTCTTAAGTACTTGAGACATTTTGAAAACTTCCCTCAGATACCTAGAAAATCATAGAATCACAGCTTGGAAGGGACCTCAAGAGATCATCTAGTCCAACTGCCCTGCTCAAGCCAGGACACACTGCACTATAGCATAGTCAAGACTGTCATTAAAAAGTCAGAGTGTATTGCAGGTTTCTTTATTTCAAATTAAATTTGCATTGTTTAAAAAAAAAAAAAAAAAAAAACATCTTTAAGGTATCAGCGTTTACCTCAGTTTTCCAATAAAGCTCTCTCCACCCCGAGACAGGTCAGTTGGGTCTATGGAGATGAGGTAATTAGAGGTTTTGCTCTTCTTTCGTTTCCTTCCAGCTAACAGAAACACCTAAGCAATGAAAGAAACATCATATTCTAGAATGTCAAAAGGACTAAACACACACTGTATCTTGCTTTGATATAAGGAAACTACAAGGTAATTTTTATATCTTCCAGTATCATTACCAAAGTCATAGAATGTTACCTATGACTTAGCAAAAACAGTAAAAATCAGAAAGGGAAAGTGACTTTTCAACCACTGAGCCCATTACTTATGGTTTAAATAATTAAATCTGTACTATTTTGCTAAATGTTTAATTCTAAGCTGCACCAGCTTTTCCAGTGGGACTGAAAATAGAGGCCGTTCAAATCACAGAATGCGAAGAGCCCTAACTGCTGGCGGTCACATTAAGCTGCCATGCATAAATTCTCTGGAAGCCAAAGATTAGATATATACAAAGAAAGGAATTGGAACAAAGTTGTTTTGCTTTTGGAACAGTGTAGAGAAAGGAAATATATATTTTAAATTGTCAGACTTCTTCATACTTCTAATGATTTTTATATTCAGGTGTAACTGGTATGCCATTCAAGTTATTTTATGACCTTTTTACCATGCTCCCTTTCCAAGTGGAGGTAATAAGTAGGGTACATCCCTCGATCCATTCCCTTCTTGTCTCTGGTGATTCTGCACTTGACGGTGACACCTTGGGGCGCCGGCCTTGCAGCAAATTCCTCCAGGTCATCAACGTCTATGAGAGGCTCGTTTGTGGAAGGACTGGGAGCTGAGGCTGCTTCCTAGAACAGTAAGCAACACTCAGATTTCCTTGGCTTTAAGTCACAATGTTATAATTACAAAGGAATGACATTTGATGACAGCTGCACTTCAAAAACAAAAAGAAAGTGAAATATAGTCTTTTCTGTTCCAATTCTCCAGTGGCCTTCAAGCCAGCTTCTCAAACTAGGCATCTGTCCACATTCAATCGGTTGGGCTCTTGGCTACTTAAAGCCCATGCAGCAGATCTCTGGAACGGTGATGTTTACTACTCAGGACACATTTGGCAGAGTGGAATGGGGCAGCTGCACAATTAGAGTGCTGTAATGGCAGAGAATAATCTGTGGCCCACACCCCCCCTTCTCAATGTGCTTCTCTTTTGAGAAGTCACAGCAATGAAGTCAGCAATGAAGTTTTGAGTCATAGCAATGAAGGACAGTGCTAGTTGTTGACAAAAGGAAGAAATGGGCCAGAGACAGACAGATTAGACCACAGAAAGCTGCAAGAGAAATTAGAACTTGGTATAGTACAGAAAACAGCAGGGCATCATCAAGTGGTTTAGCTAGTGTTTGTGGCGCAGAATATTTTAACATCTTTAAATCTTATTTTATCTCTGGACAGTAGGAGCAAAAATGGGGTAGGGAACTGCACAGAAAAGGGCAGTGGAGATCCAAAGAACCTTCTAAGCACCTGCAAGAGACAGAAAAGTAAATACTGACTTTATTTTCCTCTTCATTCAAGTTCAGACAATATTCGCTATTCTTTTCTCCAAGTCATTATTTTCATTGCTGCCTTCTGTGAACCCTGAGGGTATCACAGCAAATGACCACAGAGATACTTGGCTGCATTTTAAAATGAAACAAGAAAGCCAGGCCTAAGCTGACTGCACCCTGCAATCACACAGCACACCGACACCCTCACTTATTCCTATTGATCCCTTACCTTATTGGACTTCTTGCTCGTGGCAGAACCAGGCCGGGTGTTACTGTTTAACTGTGAAGAACTAGAACTGTCTTCATCTTCCTCATCCTCTTCCTCATCAAAATTCATGCTGCTTGAAATGCCTGAGAAGAAAGCAGACATTTGTATGAAGTACTAATATACAAACTCGAGACAAAGTATCATTTATTTTATTGTTGTACCCTGAGGCTTACAGGTGAGATGGGAGGCAGGGAGGAGTTCCTTGTGTACAAATACATGGATGAGTATCTCCCTGAGGAGCTAAAAGATTTCAACTGAGAAAGGAAATATAATTTCCATTTTACAGAGAGCACTGAGTTACCCCCCAAAACACAAACAATACCCACTAGGAATTAAAATGCAAACCTCCTTTGTTCAGTCAAGTGCTTCTAACCCAACAGAAAATCTTAAACCTGAAATTGCTGAGTGTACAACACATACAGCTATATGAAAATCCTTACAATTAAATAGGAATTCTCCCACAGCCTACCTAATCCTATGCAAACTCATGAAAAGCAAGTCTTAAAGTGAGAAGAAACATTTCCATCAAGGAAATGTTCTCTTGAATATTTGATGTATAAAACAGAGTATCAATCCAGAACAAAGGAACTTCCATAGAACACTTACAACTTTGACTTTACAAGAATCCCCAGCCTAAGGCATTTCAAAGGGAAGAGAACTTTGGACACCAGAGATGACTTGCCAGCAGAATGTGTCAATAGAGGGACATTTGCCAGGCCTAGGTTTTCAAGGAACATCATGCAGACGAAGCCAACCTGTACTTAAATTCAAAACCCACATGTAAGAGGCAGATTATACAAGACTAAAAAAAAAGGGGGGAAGAAGAAGGCATCATCCACACTATACAGTTGCATCACAAACCTTCCTGTACACTATATTCCCTCCATGGCAAGTTTTTGACCTTATTTTGAATTCTAACATGCAGAAATACAAATTGATGGACAAAAATGATATACCCAATTTCTACAAAAATGATTATACAGTAATATTGAGAAAAAGTCTCCAGAAACACATTCAGATGGCCTATATCCTACCTAAATCTCTGTGCCCAGTGTGTCCTCTTGGATGCCTAGGAAGATACTGCTCACTATCTTTCTTAGGCTCTCTAAATTCTACTGGTGACTCCAGGGATCTGCGTAAAGGTTTACACACAACTTAGTATCTTGGAATATTGTTTTGATCTGCAAAAAGCAGACACTATCCTAAACTAAAACACAGAAATATAACATTGGAGTTAGTATTAGTAATGATATTCTTCAGTTCAAATTTATGGGACTGAATGAAAAAAGATATTAAAAAGGCTTTTTATTTTATGCTGTTGCTGCTTCCAATAATTTCAATGTCTATACTTTTAAAGTAACTTTTGACATCAGATGTATGCTGGATAATGAAGCAAGAGGAAAGTAGTAAGAGCAAAAATACTAAAATGATATACAAGTATATGCAACGCTGTATTCCATGCAGACGCAACATGGATGGTCCCATTACCCACATTTTCAACAGAATGTAGTATGCAAGGGAGGCATGAGTTCATAAGTCAACAGATATATTTTCAAACAGCTCACTCATTATTAATCATAAGCACTATTTCCTAATAATGACAACCAAATATGCATGGTTAATCTAGGCAATCCATCTTTTGAGCTGGCATCTGTGCAGAAAAGCTGGTGCTTTCATGTGTTATTATGGACTGACATAATCAGTTACTTTCTATACTTGTGCAAAGAATTTCATCAAGTGTTAGCTATTCAGTGTTAAAACTTAAGGAAGTCTGGTTCTGCCTGAGTGACTCATTTTCCTGAAAGGAAGTTTACAGATGACTGAAATCAAAAGGATGACCATTTCCTATAGGAAGAAAGTGGTTCCATCTATAGCAATTTCTAACAGATGGAGAAATCGAATAAAATATTCAGCATTTTGCTTGCAAGTGGCACATTCATTTTGCATTGTCTTGAAACAGAAACTGGCTTTCTGGGAGAGCCCTGGAGAACACAGCTATGTTCTTCTAAGAGACATACAGAAGCTCTCTCCATAAAGTCACTGGTAAAGAGCAGAATGGGAACAAATCTATGGCATGTTTGTAGAAAAAGATTTGGAGTCTCGTGCATGTCATATATTTTGGGGATCTGGACTGAGTGTTCTGTGTATCAAATGTAGGCATGACTCAGAGTATTTCATGAAATCAGAGCTAAGCACATCTAATGGGAATCAACCTGTTTTTTCCTATTAGGCCAGTCAGCACTTCTCCATGTGGTTTTCTCTTGTTACTCCTGTTCCAAGACAAGGATTGATGGGTGATAGTAACTCTAAATGGTCTGCTGCATCTATGAAACAGAATTGGGAATTCCTATGAAAACCCCTAGCTCTACATAAAGGTTCCCATGAATATAAGATGTTCAAAACTGTCTACCAAGCCTCCTCCACAGGTATTAGGCAGCAAATCACAAAATGAGAGTAAAAACACTTTATTTAGAGACCACTAGTAGCAGTCTTGTCTTAATATCTTTTTTTGGGTCTCAGAGAGCATAGCCTTGTCATTAATAAAAATAAGTAAATCCCTGCATTCTCAGTTAAGACAAATGCACCCACATAGACTGTAAGCATACTAGTGAAACAGTTTTAGCTGGAGTTTCTGTTCTCATCAGGAGTATACTCAGACCTCGGTAAGAAAAGATTTTACTGCACTCTTAAGAACAAAATACTTCCACTGAAAATAGACTAAAAACCAGAAAGAATAACATTTTATGTTAACCTGGAAAAGAAACATCAAAACTAGAAATGACCCCCAAATCAATAAATCAGAAAGGCCTGGCCTAATTTGAGAATTTTTAAGTCAACTGTAGTAGTAGTAACTAGTGCACACGGCAATAAATATTCTGAGCCAGACTCTAAGACAACACAATCAGCGCACAGATCAGAACCCGTTACTCATGGCAACATGCCTCCCATTCGAATGCCCAGGAAGTGCACCACTTGGAGAAAACCTGCCCATTTCAGATAAAGTTGCCCACATCTGCAGAATAATAACGCAGAAAAAAAATGAACCTTAGTGAGAACTGCTCTGCAGATGAGAGGCTGGCATTGAGGTATGAATAGCTTATTCTAGATGAGTCAAGTTTGCACTTATATTTTGCTCCTTATACACAAAGAGTTTATTCTTAAAGCATCACAGAAGTCTTGGCTCAAGCCATCTCAGCTTCAAAGGCTATACACTGAAGAAGAACTCCCA
Source organism: Crypturellus tataupa (assembly GCA_034781795.1). Taxonomy (NCBI): domain Eukaryota; kingdom Metazoa; phylum Chordata; class Aves; order Tinamiformes; family Tinamidae; genus Crypturellus; species Crypturellus tataupa. The sequence continues at coordinate 1,572,742 of JAWLRI010000596.1, forward strand.
AGCAATTGCCTTCAGAAAAAGCTTTGTGAAGATTTTCGGATTTCTTCCTTCCTACGGTTCATGTCTGATGAAAGATAATAGTGCTACAGGAAGGAAGGAACAGGCACATGAATGCGTGTGTACACAATCTATCTCCCAAATCATGCACTCCTTAAAAAAAAAATCCAGAACATCTGAGAATTTTGTATACCTCCAAGAAATACTGCAGAGTACACAGTTCTTTCATTTTTCACCTCTGCAAGCAACACTGTGCATTACAAAAACATGAATAGAGTTTAACTAACATCAAAATTAAAATTAACACTGTAGTTTAAATTCCAGACTCTTCTTCAGCCCTCAAGTATGTGATTTCCAAAGCTCTATAATGGAAAATGTGAACAGATGGACATAAGCATGAACATCTGCCCGGTGCTTCAACAGGGTTACTGCATTACAGATGCAGAAGCCACATCCCTGATAGTGCTTGGAGAGCTCTTGTTTCTTGGGTCAGGAGAGAGCTTCATTACTTTTTAGAAGATACTACTGCTTATAGCAGTAGGCCTAAACTGAAAGGCAGAAAAACCAAAGTCCCAGTCTGTGCTTACAATGATGTTGAGAGTGGGAACAGAAGGAGTCATCAACATATGTAAAGCAAGCAGTAAGAATAAGGAGGCAACTTTGGCTACTTACCCTTTTTCTGCATTGCTGTTCTAAGATCCTGTTTATTTTGCTGTTGTTGGCTGCTAGCCATTTTCTCTTCATCATCTTCATCATGGCTCGATTGTCCAATAGTGAGAATTTGCACTTGACTTCCTATCTTCTGAACATCCTCTTGAAAAGCAGCTGGGCCATCAATTCCTTCAGATAACAGCAAAAAAAAATATAATTGTAACAGTGCCAAGGAGTTACTAAGAAGAGAACCACTCACAAAAATATCTTTTCTAAGAAACAAAGCTGAGTGGCTCATATTGAATAATATTTTTGAGATTAAAGAGGAATAAAGCAGGCCTCAAGGCAAGCATCTCACTTCCCAAGTACTAAGATCCACCTCCCCCTCCTTGTCTATTGATTTGCTTTAAACTGCCAGAGCTGCTGGGAAAGAGCTGTTGCCTAGAAAGGAGTAGTCCTGATTATCAGTATAGACAGAGTTCATCACACGAAACCCACTCCGTTTCTGAATGCTCACATCCAAACTGCGGCAAATGAATGCCCAGAATGAGGCCCAGACACCTGGGATATGCAAAGTGTGATGCATGTCAGAGAAGGGCAAGACGTTTCTCCTTCAAGCGTTTGCACCTCTGTCTGCAGCATCTCCCTTTCTGTGAGAGACAGACCTTGGTTCCAGTGCACTCCAAGGATGCCAAGCAATCAGAACACACATTAGAACATAAAACTCTAAATATGAGAGAGACCGTTCTCAGATCTACATAAGAAAATGGTAACAGCACACACTACAAATTTCCTGTGTGTGCGCATTTTTAAAATGCTCAGATCTGTGGACTTCTTCAATTTTCCTGAGTATCTTAGAATTACTTTTTCACAGTTGTTCAGTCTGTCACTGAGATCCAAATAAGCAGCAGATTTCCTTTCTTGTTCAGAAAGGAATCTATTTCTGCAAGATACTGGTGCTGTTCTTTGGCACATCATTCAGCACCATGTCTTAAGTGTTTCTTTACACATGTGAATCAAGGTGTTAGTTTCTCTTCTTTATGTGCCCATTTTAATAAGTCTAGCTGCCTTATAATTTATTTGCACTAGAGAATCTCCAAGAGATCATAACCACAAACAAAATTTTACTGCTGTCCTCTTCAGCCACAAAAGACACATATCCACGTCCTAGAGATGCTGAAAACTAAACAAAGATACTGGATAGGTAAAGAAAGTACACAAAGCTCTCCCAAAGACATAAAACTGATTCAAAAATAGATAAATCTGAGTTCCATACTATGCTGTATCCTCCTAATACACAGACACTGTCACTGCAACCAATGCTTTGAAGTTTCAGAAACCTAGGAAACTCATGTGTAGATGTAGCAGTGTTTACATAAGGAAGAGCAGAAGGTTAACAAGATTAAATCTATCTGCTAAGTCTGTATATTGCTATACAACCAAAAGACTAGAGCACAAAATAAAGAGAGCAATAAAAAATTCCCTGGGTTTTGAACTTCACAATCAGAAAGAAAGTATTTACTTCCTTGTTATTGTAAATTGTCTGTGAAAATGGAAAAATGAAAATACAAGCTAACTTTTCAGGATAGCAAGTTAAAACATCAGATTGCTAATGTGTTTCCACTCTTACATAAGATATAGTGCTGATATATATTACTACACTGGTAATAAAAAAATGTATTTCTGCACCAGTATAAATGGTAATATTATCATTTATGATAGACTAAATAATAAAAAGCTACACACTGCTAGTATTCTGAAATGCCCATTAAACAGCAATCCAATGGAGTATTAGCAAGGATTACAAAGAGCCAGGTCAGTAACAGAAGACGTCACTCCTCACACCAAACACTGAGGAGTAAATCCTGTTAGAGGAAGCTGGAAGGGGGAAACGGGACTTTTTCAGACTGTGGTCTGCGGCAGAAATCTCTCAACACACCAGTTAACTCTCTTTGCTAGCAGTTGTCAACTTGCATTAAAAGACAACTGAATTGTACATTTAGCAAGCTTTACTGTACTTTTCCATACTTGCTGTCAGTACCACTGTGGTGCGAAGCACAAATGGAAACACCTCTGGAGTAGCACTCTCTGTGCAACTACCTAATAAGATGCTGCCCTACACTGTATTAGAAGAGCACTAGACTGTGCAAGCTAATTGCACAGAGACTGCTGGTTCTGATGCTTGCAGAACATCTTCACTCATATCCTGTGCTGTCAAGAACATCCCATATTATTAGGTGTTAGGACAAAGGTCACGCTGGTAGGTCACATATTTAGAGAGGAAAAATCAATTTCAGCATTCTGAAGAGTGCATCACTGGTAGAGTGTGTTATTAAGCACTACGAATGGTTCCACTGCTGACCTCACTTAAGGGAATGGAAGAGGTAGCAGGATAGAAAAAAAAACATGGCAAAAATTAAACCTTTGCTGCATTATAATATCATACAAAAACAATAAAGAGACTTGATGCTGTACATGTTTTGTAGCAAATACAAGATTAGCTATATAATATTTGTGTGTATGTACATTAACAAATCTATTTATGCATGCATATATAAAATTAAGTGTAAGCACATGTGTATTTTTATATGTATTAGGTCACACGTGTGCTTTTTTGCAATCCACAGTTCAAAAATGACTTTACCATCACCCACCTAATGTCTGAAAGCATTTCCAAGCCTGACAGCCATAGTGACTCAAGGTAGATCTCTCCCTATGTTCTCACTTTCCTGGCCTCACTGATCCCTTGTTCTTCCACGCATCTGCTGGAAGGATGGTCACCATGCCATAAAAACAAACCAGCCCCATCAGTCACGTTGAAGCAAATTGATTTAAAAAAAAATAGTTCTTGCATACCTGCCAAGTAGAAAAGGAATTATTTGTATTACCCGCTAGGCAACTCTGTACGAGGGCAAGGAGGAAAGAGAAAGATTGAAATAACCCCAGTTCTTGCAGTGAATAGCTTCTGGCAAACTTCGACATGGTCATGTCTTAGATGAAACTCAGAGAGGCAAAATGACAGGGATGAAAACAAAGAGATCACGAAAAATTGCAAAACCTTGTAATTTCCATCCTATAAATGGCTATTTATCAATGTCTGTATTCTGTATGCACTTAATATGCAGTGTTTTAGGCACTGTTTAGGAAATATTTAGGCAGTACCTGACCCCTAGAACCCTGTAATCTTGACTATGATGTAGAACACAGATAATTTAATTTTATCATATAAATTCATCTAAATGCTATGAAATTTAAAATACCTCTGGAGGACTAGTATTGAACTGTTATCTCTCTCTTTTTGCTTTGAATACCCAAAGTGTCAACTATCTACACAAAAATTCAAAAGATGCAAGAATGAAACAAGGGAAGGAGAAAATATACAAACAAACATAAACAAACAATAGGAGAGCTGCTACTGAAAGCCTTGGAAAAGAATAAAATGGAAAAAAGATTGCTTAATGCTCATGATGATAAACAAATCTAGGCTTCCATGCATTTTATACTGTCTCATAATGTCTGTTTAAAATTTCAGTTTTCAAATGACGGACCAACAACTCAAAATCCCATTACAAGATGTATGAAGTGGAGACCTCCTTTTGTCATTCCAATCAGCAATTAGTGGAATCTCTTACCAGCAGGGCTGCTGCACAGGGCATACACTCCTCTATCCTATATCCTATATCTGGATAGACGATACACTTCTTGATGAACACTCTCAGTACAACTAGACATAGCCATTGCATTTCTTTCTGAGGAACTAAGCAAGTACAAGTAATTCTGGATGGAAACTATAGATCCTCAAGCATATTCCTCCTCTTGTTCCTCCAGACCTTCAGGTGAGAGTTCTGCAACAGCACTAACGGAGCAGGCCAAGTGCAGCTCTAGCTTCCACTTCACAACCATCAAAATGATATTTTTGGAAAAGAAATGTACTTCCTAACCCTATTTACACGTGTAAAATGAAGGGTATTTTCAGGCTGAACAGAAAGCTTGGCCCCAAACCTCTTGATTATGCTGTATAAGCACAGAAACTACAATAGATCAGAACTGAACTTCCTCTTAAAGTTGGACAGATATTAAATATTTCTTGAACAGATAAAATCTCAGACCCTGACACAATCCACTCACACAATATCATTACAGCAGAAGAACGAAATTAAAGATGACACACCAAAATGGCAGTTTTGATGATTTCAGGGCTAAAGAGATAAATCAAGAATGAGTTAATTAAGGGGAGCAAAGGAGAAGTAGAAAAAAAGACTATTTACTAACAAGTTATATTTAATCAGGGAAGCTTCAGAGAGACAGCTGATATGTATGACCCCTAGTTACACGCAAGCACTATACTGAACATAAAAAAAAGGATACCTCTATCTGACAATAGTGAACACACTATGTTATTTTTGAATAAATTGGTTACAGATTCAAATGTGACAAACTATCCAGCAGCAAATTACAGGTATAAGCATAGTGGAGCAGCTCTGCAAAGCATTAGTTAAGTATTTGACTGTGTAGTACATGAATCCCCAGTAATGAGATCTTACAAGAAAAGAATCAAAATATATTTTTATACATTATGTTATATTTATATATGGAAACATTTTGCTGTGAAAAGATTTTTGTAAATGTTATTTCCTCTTGCTTCTTTTACTTGAACATGAACAGGGAAGAATGATGAACTAATTATTTACAGAGACACGTACCTATTGTAAAAAGAACACAGATCTCTAATAAATTATTTTAAAATAACTGGACCTGTCATTAAGCTGACATCAAAACAGGATTTCCAACCATTGAAGAACTTGGCTTAAAGCAAATCATATCTTTGCACTTATTATCTTAAAAGATCTACCTTTTATGTTAAAAAGGCCAATCAACAGTTGATATTTTTGAAGCACTCATTCATCAATAAGCAAGACCACTGACTACAAGGTTTACTTCTAGAACAGTGACACAAGAAAGTAGTATTGCAAAAATAAAGGGAACATGTTCGTTCTCAGAATTATTGCTTAGGAAGCACTAATATTATAGTTATGATGAAATATGAAAACACATCTTTTATAAATTTAGAACTCTACTGTAAAAAAAAAAGAAAAAATCCTCTATTAAGTAAAACTTTCCTCCAAAGCAATTTATTGGAAAAGCAGAAGGCTTAAAGGAGAGTGAATACAAAGCATTGATTGCTCTATTTTTAGGACCAAATAATGTGAAATGTATTCTAGCTGTCAATATTACGTAAGCCATTTCCCAGTGTGTGCCTGGTCTCACAGTGGCTGTGTGCCCATCCATGCCGGTGCAAGGACATGCAAAACCACAAAGGTATTTGTTTTTTAAGTAAGGAAACTCTGAGAAATATCGGCAAAAAAAGGACTTCTAGGTCGCTAAGAACAAGCAGTTATACAGAGTTCTCCTTCAGCAAAAATCTCTGTGTTCAGCTTGAGGAAAACAAGAAAACCATAGCAGGAACTATACTTCCATAAATCTGTATCTTGAGGGAAGCCAAAATAATTGCTACACAATAAAGTTCATGTGTTGCCAAAGCATAGCCTGAAAGTGCTGTCAGATCAGGAGTTTCTTGGCTGAAACTCATTTGTTCCTCCTTCTGCCCTTTCTCTTTAATGTGCAGGGAAAGAAAGATAAATCTACCCTGCATGAACTCTTCTTCTCCTGTCAGACAAGGAAGTGCTATGCTGAGAAATGATGCTTCTTGCCCAACAAATGGTGCTGCTTTCCTAGTTGGCCAGCATTAACATACTTGCTTGTTACATACAAAAACGGGACAGGATGCACAAATCAAAACGGACAGGCAGGCGTGAAAGAGAGAAAGGAAACATGAAAGAAGCCAACCAAATCAAGGAATGAAATAGCCATCCTGGCAGAATAAGTGCTGTTTGTCAAAGCAGCTCATTTTGCTTTTCGACTTTCATAATGATGGTAGGGAATGCCCAACATACTACAGAAATTTAATGTAACAAAAAAGAGAAATCACAGGAAAGTTATTATTTATTTGAACACTTAAATAAAAATCCAGACCGCAAATGTAAGTGTCAAAATCCTTATTTATGTTGCTCATGGCAATGGATGAACCAGCACAGTTCAAAACAGGTTTCTCCCAGGACATTATTTGCATGCTATATATGCTATATGTTCAATTATAACAAAATGTTTTCACAGAATGATTTCTGAATTTTCCTATCAGATTTCACTTTGAATTAGCTCCTGAATTTCTTTCTCCTCCCCCAATACTCAGTATTGTATTCACACAGAATTTGTGTGCAGCTAACTGGGAGAACAACGCTTTCAGAAATACCAGTTTAATCAGTTGAGCTACTACAAAATGTAAGCAAGCTACTGCTCTTGCAGTCTCTTTTTCACAAAAATGATGTTCCTTTTTAAAAATAGGCACAGTATGTACTGGATATCATCATTAAGAGTGAAATACCATCAATAATCACAGATTTAGAAAGAGCTACTAAGCACAACACTACCCACCACAGACTTACAAAATACAGTGACCCCTAATCAGAGAGGAATTATCAGATGTACATAAGCAATTAGACACATTCTTCTCTTGCCTCATACCACTGTAACATTAGACACAGTATTTTCCTCAGATTTATCTGATCATAGTTTCATCATTCTTGGAACCACTTAGAAAAAAAATTACACATCAAGGGTTCAGAGCACTATCGTTATACCATAGCTTCAAGAGCTATTCATGTATAATTCAAAGATTTTTGCTCTGAATTAGCTCATTATTCATAAGATCAAGTCTAAACATTCTTTCTTCTTAAAGCACAAAGGGCTCAGCAATGCTCAGACAGGTAATACTCACTATAGTTATACAGCAAAGGAAATCTTTACCATGTTGTTTAGCATATGAAATATATTTGCCTCTGCTTGTTTATGTTGAATATTAACAAGGGCTCTTATACCAGCTTTCCCCACACTTAAGTGCTATGAGCACTGTTCAGTGGACACTGTTCAGGTAAACACGGGGCATGAACAGTGATGCTTCCTGCAGCCAAGCCAACATCACTCTTATTTATTATGAGCTTGGACACGCAAGAAGCTCAGCAGCTCCTAGTGATTAATTGTGGCTCCTACTGGGAGTCAAAGACAACTTGTACCTGGCAGATCACCTAGTAGATCTCCTAGCACCTCTAGCTTAGAAGGGGAGGATTCTTTTCTTGCTACTGGTTGTGTAACAGTTACTAGTCTCAAAGAAAAGCAAAAACAAAGCTATCAGACTTGACTAAATCAGGCCTAGAAGAAAGATTAATATACAAAAATAAGGTAAGAATTTCATCAGTACTGTATAAATCTAATCATGTATAAAATAATTTCCATAAACAAGTCTGTCCACTAGCTCTGAATAAAACAAGTGTGAACAGCTTAAGAGACCCTTTCCAAGCCTAAAGCAACTCGCACAACCTCACTGAGACATCCCTATATGGTAGTCAGAGGGGGAACAACAGCTAAATCAAATCCCAAAGCTGAAAACAGAAACTGTAAGTTCCACAGTTTTCATCCAATAACCAATATACTGTTCTTCTGCCCACAAAATCTGCATGCTAAGAAAAAAAAAAAAAAAAAAAAAAAAAAAAAAAAAAAAAAAACAAAAGAAGTCCATGAACAGAATCAGTCTCATCTTCTGCCAATAACAGGATCTGCAGTATTTGAAAAAAATGAAAAAAATCAAACTCAGAATAGTGCTCTGCTCACATGAAGTGCAAAAAGATTCTACCCCTCCACAGTTAACACCAAGAGCTATATAGAAGCATGACACTCGAAACAAGTATCTCTTCCCCTTACATATATTTAATTATCACCCACTTCCATTAATTAGATCTGAAATTCTTAGTAACTCCATTCAGCATTGCTATAAAATTGTTTTTTAAAGAATCTTTCTTCCTCTTAGAAGTAACTGGAAAATTGATATTACAAGTTTCACTAAAAGGTTCTGCTACTCCTTGCATTTTCTTCATGCCCAAGTAACACAAATTAGCAGTGTTTGCAGTAGGCTCATAAGTAAAATTCCTCTGGAATTGGAAAGTCACACACAGATTTTCTGTTTCATCCAATAGTAAAATATTCTGCAGCTTTGCTAAGGATGCAAGACTGAAGGCCAGTTACAACTCCCAAAAACACTCCAACATGCAGTAATTATGATTTAAGTATTATCCTATAAAATGCTCAGCTACAGCCTGTCAGGTTCCTTTTTTTTTTTAAGCTGTAAGATGCACTTCCAAATAAAACCTTGCATCTGTACTTCTGTGCTGGAGCAGAAATAGTGTTTAAGTAAGTTCAGAAACATCACCTTCCTGTCCACTTATCTTGCCAAGAATTTTTACAGACAGTTAATGTATGAATTAAAATGATTTTTTGGTTATTAATTTAATGAATTATAACAAAATAACAATAAATCTTAATAATAATATAATTTTAAATATTAAAATAATTTAAACAAAAATAAATAAATGTACATGTAGGGTAAAGTAGTGCTGAAATAACAACTTGAGAACACCACTGATGATCCTATCTTGGTTCCGTTGAAGTCATCCAAACTTCCATTTAAGCTGCTAATTTGTGCCGTAACCATTTTGTAACTATTTGGTTAAAAATGACTTCAATGTAAGGCTGTTCCTCCAAATCACATTACATGCAGATAGTCTAGAAATACATTGGTGCAAGGCAGCTCTCATTTCCATAGAACTCATGAAACGTAAGCATCTTGTTGCATGAACCCCTTTTTTCCTTTTCTAGAACATAAACTAATATGTTGCTTTGGAAAATATCTGTTTTACAACCTTCAGCCCTCCCTCACTTCCAGGCTGTACAAGCTGACACAAGACCCAAGTCAATTACAGGCATTTTTCAGCTATCAAAATTCATTGGTATTCAAAAAAATAAAAATTAAAAAAGGATATTTTGCAATCGATTCAATATTTAACATTCAGCAACATGCATCTAACCTTTGTGTTTCCCTTTTTTCTCCTTTCTGACGTTGCCAGTTTGACAGCTGGCAGCTGCTGCCTTGTTTTTTTTAGTTGATTTCGGAGCTTGGACATCCACTACCGCCTTTACATCTTCCTGTTCAGCCTCCTGCACTGCTTGAGAGATTCAGGGTAACCCACCAAAAAAGGAAAAACAGAGAACGAGAGAGAGAGAGAGAGAGACAGACAGACAGACAAAAGAAAACAAATTGAGAATCTGTTGAAGGCAAAAGGAGCATGTAAACACATAGAGCCTAGGGTTTGACTTGTATTTCAGGCAATTCATGCAGAGATAAGATTTAAATAAGCCAGAAAATGCAAAACAGCAGTCAAAAATTGAAGGTGTTTTTGGTGCGATGCATTTCCTAACTTTTTTTTCGTTTCAATAATTTATCACCTTTCAGGCCAAAAATAACATCAGAAGATTAATGTGTTGTTGAGCTAGTGTAAGCAGCATTTCTCCTCATAGCAAAACTGTCAGACTGACCATCAAGAGTGGCAGCATGAAGACAGAAGGCCTTAATTTACACTTTTTAGTGCATATGCTTACAGCTACATCCTAACTCCACAAACAAGGAATCATCAGAAGCTTCATTTTGAAAACACACATCTTATACGACTGCATATAAGATGCTATCATTAGTAGAACTGTCATGCATTTATTGAGAAATTATAGCCCAGGCTGAAATTACAAACTGCTCTCACTTTGTAGTATCTGCAAATTAATTATTTTGAAATCTCAGCATAAGATACATGGAGTGAATTGTGAATGTCAGCATAAAATATCCAGTGCTGGCTGTTTTCAAAGTCAAAAGAGGTTTTACCACTTTCTAAAAGCACAACACGTTTTGAGGTCAGTATCTGAAATCTGTGAAAGCAACATACACAATAACTTATTCTTCTGGCCAGAGTAATCCTTGAAGTGAAATAAAAATGAGTTTACAAAAGCATAAAAGCAATTACCTTTGTGAGATGCATACAGAAAACATCCAACTTCCCAGCCTGAGGCAGAGCAGCCTAGGGGTGGGCTCGGAGAGGTGTGGGCACCAGCTGCTCTCTCTGTTAATTGCTAAGCCCCCTGGCTTTACGCGGTGACAAGGATTTATCTGAGGAATATGATGCTGGTGCTTGGGGCCTCCCACCGTTCTTTTTTATTTTATGAGAAACTAAACGCTTTATTTAAAAGAAAATAAAATTATATCTACTATGTTCTTGGAAATAACTAGTTGTTCTTAAGGCCACCTTAAAAATTCCCTTTTCTCCAAATCCTTCACCTATATGAACAGCAATAGGAACACCACTGTAATGCTCAGAGGAATAAGATGAAATTGATTTAGCTACGTCTCTGTGAACCCTACAAACCCACATCTACCCTTCCCTGGTACGGCAATGTCATAAGTAACATTACATTCACAATATATTGAGGATCTAAGGAACTCACTAACCATACATTCCCTCACAAAGAGGAAGGACTCAACTGTTATAAAGAACATGCATGAAAATGGCAGAGGTATGTGTGAAAAGAGGCCCAAACAAATGGCTTGTCGAAGCCCAGTAACTCATTCCTCTGTCATTACCAAACCCTAATCACAGGATTGCAGGTCCTTCACTGAGCATCACTAAGCACTGTGGAAAGTGAGCATGACATAACTGGAGTGGTGCGTGCACAAAACCACAGGGAAAAAGACACATAAAGTCTATCTATCATGGCAGCCCAGCTAAGCAGGGCACCAGAGTCCCTGCTGCGATGCCTTTCAATAGGTGTATTTGCAAGTATTTGGAGCTTCGTCTTGCTTTAATATCTAGAGTAGCTTCTTTTCATTGTTTCAAATAGGTTAATTTAGTTAATTACTGAATTTCAGTTCTTTTCAAATGACCTACACTCAATGACCAGTTAATACACTAAAGAGAGTATGACGAAACATTTACTTAGCCCAAAATAATGACTAATCAAGAGAGGATGAAACTTTCTGACATTGGTAATTGAAAAAGAAGACTTATCTTCACTCTCTTCTCAAGGATCCTTTGATCTAATGAGTAGAAGTCTGAAGCTTTATGAATTAGTTTTGTCCTGTAACATTCACCAAGATATATCTGATTATAAGCACAGGAGTGGGACTTCCACAGGATAGAAGAGGGACATTCCCATTAGTTTGATCTGTAAGGTGGAGATGAGTTCAGTCCAGTGGCCATTTTGAAGATATTTCATCACTGCTATATATGGGAGACAGGGCTCTCAGACATAAGTGATGGAGATTATGATTCGTAGTATTTAAACCATCCATGCACTAAATCTGTAGCGAGGTTCATGAAAGACGTTAACACAGAATGCCTTGTTTCTAATCCCCACACAAAAAAGCCCCACCATTTTATTCTCAGCTACTAATTATTCAGACAACATTAGATTGTGGCTAAGGCTCATCAACCACTCCCTAATGCTTTCTTTGCTGAGTGCAGTTATTAAAAAAACCTGCAGTTTTACTACCAGCTGTACAAACTCAGGTGCATCTCATTCTCTTTTGGTCTCTTAAATTACAAGAAATAGTTTTGAGATAAAATCATGTCATCTTATTATTTGACAGCTGGTCAGTTAATTTTAGTGTTATTCAGACATGTTCATTAAATCAAGTACTGACCACTAACCTCTACGTTGTAATATACAACAATTATTTTTGAGGAACAAGAAAAGAACACAGATTATTATTTCTGAATCTGAACTAAAGAAAGAAGAAAAAGACAAAAAGCAGTATATTAACATGGCATGAGGTAAGCGTAAGAAGACTTACGACAGCAGAACAAGGTACTTGGCTTTCCCTTGCTTCGACAATGTTTTAACTGCTTAAAGTGGGGAAAAGAAGTTTCTCTCATGAACGATTGTGTCTTGAACAGAACTGCATTTTACAGGGTAGAGCTACAAATTGTTGAACATATTCAAATGAATAAAAAAGGATGTTTTTCCATCTGTCGCTTGATCACAAGTTCACGTAGGAAACTACTTTCAAAGTAGCAGGCAGAGAAAATGCAATTATGTTTTTCATTTGCATACCTATACAGTCTGATAGGAATTCTTACACACTCTTATGATCTTAGAGGAAAAAATAAGAAAAAAAAAAATCTATCAATAATAATTTACCAATCCCTATCACACGAAAATGCCAAGTGTTAAAAGAAAAATATTCCTGATCAGCACATTATGTGAAAAATAAAGGGGGGAAGGGGAATCACAGAAAAAAAAAATATAAAAACATTAAAAAAATGTGCAGCCAGATGGATAAGCTGTGTGGATAAGCAAATCATTGGCTGAACTGTACTCAGCCTACTTATCAATGGCCCCTCACAAAAAAGTGAAAGCCAAAATGACTATCAACAAAGAAAACTAAACAAGGGGCATATTACGAAACCAGCCAGCATTTTCCTGGTACTGTTTGAGATGCTCTTGTGTTTCCTCTGCAACTAGCTTGCAACTAGTATTTGTAAAATTTTAACATTAGTGAATATTGCTATTTGAGCTGTTGTTCATTATTATTTGATCAACTTCAAATTATGAGCTAGACCAGCCTTTTTACAATCAGCTAAAAGACAGAGGATTCTCTTAGAAATATTCTTAGTAAAATGAAGATGGGAAAATACTATATTTATGATGAAGTATTCTAATTAGTTTTGTATAAAAGACCTAAAAAAAAAGGACATCCTGGTGATAAAATTAGTTAAATAAAAAGGTCTAAATTAGGATAATGGTTGTGAACATTAGATACAATTTAATCACACATGAAGACTTGATTTCTTCTTCAAAATGCTTGTAATCCCAAGCATTATTCCTGCAACTAGAAATTCTGATTCCAGACCCCCTAAAAATTATATTAACAGTAAATTCACCATGAACTCCTTGCAATTTATATAGCTAACACTGATGTGTTGACCAAGCTGATTTTACAAAGGTGAAAATTCAGACTTCTTGAAAAAAACAATTAATAAGGAAAACTAAAAATATCTAAGAAAAGCCTAAAGCAGGAAAAAAGGCTAGTAAGAGTTAAGAGAATTGATTTATGTTATTAATACACTAGCACAATAAGGACTGTTGATAAATCAAAATACTTTCAAGAGTGTTGGCAAAGAGATCAGGGCTGAAAGGGAGATTTCAGAATATATGATTATCTGAAGTACAGTATTTTACCCACATGATCTTGAGAGGTCAGACAGCACTCCAAGAATTAAGGGTACAATCCTACGCATAGAATATACTCTTTGCTGTCTTAAAAAAACAAACACACACCTTTCGCAGTCAGGAAACAGGAGTATAAGAAAGTGTTTTGATGAACACACAAGTATTTTTAATACACATCGTTAACTGATGTTCGCTTTGTAAGCTGATATCTTGATAGTCATCAGAAAACACTCTCATCATTCACAATCAAAGAGCAGAATGACATGTCAAATTTAACAATCTAGAACTATGACTTGTCATCCAAAATCTGCACAACACAACCATTTCATCTAGATGTACTGCCAAATATCAAAAAGTAATTTTGTTCTTTTGCATATGGTTAATCCAAATCTCTACTTTGGAAGTTGCCATGAAGATTATTTTCAGGGGCTCTAATTCAAAACATTTTTAATTTCAAGCATTTAAGAAAACTCACATCTGCAACAAAATATGGCAATATTAATGAAAGCATCACTGGCACTTGTTCAGTCCTGTGAAAAGCAAATCTCTCCCCAGTGAAAACGAACCATTTTCAAAGAAATAAAATCACTTCTCTTCCCTTCAAAAGTGTGCTTTTATAATTTACATCAAATGTAATTAAATAATGTAATTACATTTTTGCTGTAACTAGTTTATCTCTGCATATTACTTAGCTCAAGGAACACTCAGCAAACATTTGCAACCCAGACTGAGCAGAATCATGCTCATTGCCAAATCCTGCCATCTCAAATCAGGCTATGACATTTATTCAAATTTGTAACAAATTCTACCAGACATCTATTTCCTGAAATAGCAGGCAGGCAGTCCAGGGTCTCACCTACATGTGTAGTCCCAAAATTACATTAGTACTTACATATTGGTGTAAAATAAACACTGCAATCATCATTTCATATGAACATTTTATCTCCATATACTCAGCTCTGTCCCAAAGTTACCCTAGAATGTTGCATGGAACTATTCCTCCTATTAGTGTGCTTATGTTCCTGTGTGCACAAATTATAAAACAGGAGGATCTGTTCATATTAAATATCTCTTTAACCCTTTCCAAACAATTAAAGGAGTTCCCTGCATGTTACCTGACATGCAGATGCTAAAGGAAAAGTGCTGGGAAGTGTTATCATTTGAGTGGCTAAGTGGCATAACCATTGGCTAATACTCCAGTCAAACTAGCCACTCCTATGGACTGGGGTGCCGAGGCTTCCTTTTATCTCAGGTTGGCCTGTTCAACCTAATTCATGTCAGTTCCCACAGATAACTCACAAGACTTCAGTGTTACTAATTAATTAGCTAACAGGAGAGTAACCAAAGAGTTTAAAAAAAAAAAAAAATCTTAATTCTACATGCAAGTAACTTGCAAGCCACAGGATTTGAAAAGTTAAACCTGTAGGCAAAACATAATCAGGAGCTCAGAAGAAATTATCCATCTGGGGAATTTTTTACAATGAATTATGCAATGCTAATCCATTTCCCCAGGGGCAGAGCACCCTTATCCCTAAAAGCCTGAAGGCACCCAGAGGAATTGCTAATAAAACTTGATGGGGAATGAAGAAACCATCTCATCCTACCTTGTCAGCTCTCTGCTTTGAAGGTATCTTGAAGGACTTTTTTACTCTACTCTCCAATAATTACACTGGAATAAAACCAGTTTTTATTCCAGAATAGAGTTGTCCATCAGAGAACCATTCCAGCACAGATAACTGTATTAGACTGAATGATGGCAGTGCATGAAAAACAATTTTCCAGTGCACAGAGCCTAGCATCTCATAACTGAAACCACTGACCTATTTTGCTCAAAGCAGGAGTTTATAGAGATATCGTTATATGGGCACATCCAGTTATTTACTAAAACCAACCATAATTGGTGCTACACAGAAATTTTACATGGAGGAAAAAAAAAAGCAGGGGATGAGGGAATGTAAGGGGCTGATGGGGGGAACGTTGGGGGGAAAATGTTTGGGCTTTTTTTTTTTTTTTTTTTTTTTTTTTTTTAGGTATTTGCATTATGGGAATTGACTTCACAAACATGCTCATCCAAGCAATGAGGTTCATTCACTAGAATGTCAGCTTCCATCAAAGAGTCATTCTTAACTTAAAATCAGCATGCCCGTAACAGAAACAAATGAACGGAAAAGAGCAGAATAGGTCTTTAGAAGCAGCCCAGCTGTCTCATGCATCCGACACTCCTACGTACAAATGTTTTCATTGAAGGAGGAAAAAAAAAAGCACAAAGGCTGAAGCTGAATACCATAGTTAAAAATGGCCTTCAACCTAAATACGTATCATGAGAACACTGTATCCTGAGACACTAAGCACATTCCCAGAGAAGACCACACCAAAAAAGGACACTTGTGAAGCTCTTAGTGTTTTCAAGAGCAACGTTCCTAACGGAGGATTTTACAAGGCAATAAAATACTTACTAGACAATTATATTCTCCTAAGTTGGCTTTTGGTAACTTCATAGTTTATTACAAGAACAGCTATCCCCAAAAGATTAATGGGCTCTGGATTGGCTACAAGAAACATTACTATATTTTTTGCTTCTCTGAAAACTAGTCAAATACTGGACTTGTATGAGAGAAAAAATTTAAATTGATTTAGGGAGAAGAAATTAGTATGCTAGTAAATAGTGTATGTGTGTATAAATATATATATAAAAATATAAATATATAAACATATAAAAACATCACATGAATGGTCAAGTTTTACTTTAAAAGTATAGCTAATCTCACTTATATCAGAAAGTCCACTATGGTACAAACTTGCAAAATTTAGCTCATTTAGTGTATCTAAAGTAGTAGGTACTATGGTTTTCAATTCATGTCCCGTGTACTCCTAAGTACTCAAGGAAAACAAGCCTTCTGCTGTTATACTCCATCACAAATTAATTTCGACTTAAGGATTTGCAAAGCAAGAAAGGTGGAAAATCATTGTCCTTTATAACTCATGGAGGTTTTAGCATCCTGGAATGAGATCCACAGAAGACAGAATATTAGGCAAAGATGACTCAAACTCCCCCCTAGCAAATTCTGAGCAAAAGCTTGGAGCTACTCTCATTAAGTGTTTATAGGCATGGGTCATGAGCACAAAACTAAATAAAAAGCAACTTCTTTGGTTGGGATTGATTTCTGACAAAAGAATTCTTTGGAGTCTACCAATATATAAATGGCATTATATTTTTTACTGTATGGCTGCAATACCTGAAGTCTCTTCTGGATTCTATAACCTTTATTAATATAACGAAAACTACATGGTATAAACGTCAAATGTTCTTTTCCACCTGATCACCTATTTTAAAGAAACTCAGCAGAAAATGCAGAGATTTTTATGGCGAAATTTAGTTGAAATTGGTGAACAAGTTTCAAATTTATCCTTGAGGACTGACAGGTTTAAGCACAGACACATACACACAGAGACATTCACGAAGCAGGATAGCATAAGCTGAAGCTTAGACTGAAGCATAAGCTGAAGATACTTAAATAATACTTAAATAAGCAACAATCAGCCCCCTCTCCCACAGCACTGAAATGACAGTGTGGTTTTTACTTTGGTTTATATCTTTAAGACTACTCTTGGAAGTTCTGATATTTTCACTCCCAAATACAAATTAAGGTTACCAATTATTTACTAAAAAAAATTTTGTTCTCCTAGTGCACATTTAGTATTGAGAGCATCATACTTGCAGTAAATATGCATGCAAGAGTTCATATTGATATACCGTGATATATGGCGCTGCTGTTGCTGTTAAGATATGATTCAACCAAAGGTGCTTGTTCTTCTGAATGTTTCATTCTGCGCGTTCTTGTGCGACCGTCCACATTGGACTGAACCATTAATGGCTCCTGGCGCTTTTTTTTCTGCTTCTGTTCTAGCAATGCTCGCTAAGGGAAATGCAAAGAAAAGTGTCTGTTACTGGACTCCAAATGAAAGTAATCTCTGATGAAGTACAATGGATTTCTTTATACCTGTTACAGCTTCCCCCCAACAAAATCCACTACCAAAACAGCTTCTCCAGAAAATACAAAATAATTAAAACAGATCCTTCTGAGCAGTTTACCAGTTGTCAGAGACTGCTTGGAAATAACCTTTGGGAAAACAACGGTGTGACAGTACTGGTTGTGAAGCAATGGGAAGGTAAGTAAAAGGCATAAAGCCATGAGGCACAAAGGTGTCAATTTAAGGTTTGAAAATCAGGAGCAGATAATCTGTGAACTGGAATCAAGCGGTAAGGCTAGACATGAGGCCAATTTAACAATTATGCAAGATGACCTTTAATTGAACACTTGGATTTCTCAGTTATAACTGATGAAAACCAAAGCAATACAATTTATTTACCTTACCAGTCATACAAGTCTCTTCTTCCAGATGTGTTCATCACCTGAGGGCACCATAGGCCCTCTGTTCGACTCCTTTTCTACAATCTCAGAGAACTGATAATTTTAATTATCCATTACCTTACTGTTTTTCCCTGCTCCTGTGCAATGATTTTTGCTTTTAGAATACAGATCCAATAAAATTAAAGAATAAGAAGGAAGGTGAGACAACATTAAGCCCCATGAGCTGTGCTGAACACCTCAACATAAACTTAGAAAGGTCAGAATCAAGATCAAAATTATGTCATAAATAGAAAGGATCTGAATTTGAAGATGAAACTCAGACTCACAAAACAATGCCAGAAGTGGATAGGAGAAGAGAAAATTAAACATAGCTTAACTATAAATACAATAAAGATTTACAGAAATGGGACACAAAAAAAAAAAAAAAAAACAAAGATGGAAATCCTAACATCAATTAAAACTTAATGGCAAAATCTCTTAGATTTCAGATGAGAGATTCTGAATTACTTTGTTGTGTAAGTCACATAGGAATATAGTAGCAAATTGACAACATCACACAAAATACCATTAGTTTACAGCCACAAGGGCTAAATGCAGGGAGTGGAGAAGAAAAGATGTGAAAACTTGATGGCGAATTTCCATTTGTTCACATGCCTGACAGAATCTCTTGTCTTTTATGGTCCTTCAAATGGGTAACACTGTAAGTCAGCTTAAAACAACCTCTAGGCAGAGAGAATGAAAATCACTCAAACTTCAACCATAAGTAAAATTTCAGTAGAAGTAAGACTTCTATGTAAGCTGTAACCTTCATAGTCCTCTCTTTTGGACTCTCCAATAACTACACACAATTTTCTGGCAGAATACATCTATCAATTATCAACTATGTGTCAGTGATTTTCCTGTTCCAAGATCTACACTTCGGAAAACAAGCAGTGTCCAAGATCTTACCTGCCTGTCAAGCTTCTGCTGACGCAAAGTACTGCCCTCATCATCCAGAACACTGCAAAGACAAAGGGAAAATAATTAGAAGTTTATCACTCAGACTAACACCAAACAACAATCATTAGAGTCAATTCTTTCAACAGAAGACTTCCGCTATGTTCCATGGATTCTTAACTCACAGAAGTTGACTCGGGAGAATTTTAATGCAGTTCATAAAAAACACATAAACTGGTTCACATAAACTTCAAATTTCTATTTAGACAGAAAGATGCAAAATCCACAGTCCAAACCTTGCCTTTTTCTCCACTTTTTTTTAATAATAATGTCAATGTATACAGCAATGGGATTTGACTTAAAATTTGCATATAAAGCATATAAGAAGTGAAGAGTGTAAGGGAGCTACTTAGCGAATCAGCAGTACTTAAATTGCTTTAGGAAAAATAATTGTCTATTCTTTTTCCACACTGAAACATAGAATTTATTCTTGAATATGTGAAAAGTCATGCTTCTTGCTAAGCAACTCAACTTTCTGAGACTGGCTACAAATAGTACCATGCATTGCCATATTTCCTTTTTTCTAATTGTTACAATTTGGGAGATTAGCTCCTGTTGCATTCAATCATTTTAATTAATTAGACGTTAAGAACTATTGGCATTGAAATGAGAAAATTATTTCTGTACAGTATTTTATCAAACCACTGACTACACATAGATAATTAAAGTGCTACAAAAAAAAGGCACTTTAAAGTACAATTTATTTAATTTCCTCTTACAACACACATTCTTTTAAAAGATGAATTCCTTTTTATAATCACTTTTAACCAAGAGGCAAAAACAAAAAACAACCCAGGACAGACAACAGACAAAACTGGTTTCTGACCTAAATACAACTAAATTTCATTGGAAATGATGTGTCACAAAAATACAACTTCAAATATATTAAGATACATTTGATATTGTATGAATTAATTAAAATAGAGCATATTGATATTAAGACAATCAGCATTACAGTAAACAGGAGATCTAAAAAAGGCATTCAAAATACCATCTTTCAGACACCAACATTATCAAAACTTGTAGTAAGGAATTATTGGTAAGACTTTATCATTCATATACTCCTTACAGGAGGGCGATGCTCCACAGAATGAAACTCCAATCTATTACTCTGATCTTGGGATCAGAATTTAGGGAAAAGAAATAATGAAATTATTTTAGGGAAATTATTTTAGGGAAAAGAAAAAATGAAATTATTTTATTTAGTCCAGATCATCAGAATTGCAGAGGCAGTGATGTATATACAGCTGCATTACTCAGAGTAGTCAAAGGAAGACACTGCTTCATTCCTCCAGTCATTTGGAGAGCTAAAGGAGATAACTCTGATTGCTTCTCTCATCTTCTGTTTTATAAATCAGGCTACGCTGACACCTTCAGATGATACGTTAAATGAGTTATATACACTTCTCAGACATTCCCGTAAGCCATCAGTTCAGTAATTATCTTCCTATGAATATAATGGTTTGCAGTAGTATGTTGGATCAGCTTTAATTCTAAATGTCCTATCATGGATGAGGTGATTAAGCACTCGGGGTGTCTTTAGTGTCCTAAACTTTCCCGTTATATAGTATCCCGACATAACACACTGCAAGAAACAAGGCAGGAGAAGAATGCACTCATTTCTCTTCTAAATGTTACCTACTGTCACACCAAGTTAAGCTCAGGTTTACACAAACAACCACAGCCCCCTCAGATATCTTTATGCCTAACCTTACTGGGATGAACATGGCGATTTTAGTAGAAGGAAGGGTGCAATTCTCATCGATTCAGCTTTCCATGAATGCAAAGTGACACAGACGTATTGAAGGAGAGCCAGGAAAGTGACTCTCGAAGTCCTTCTTTATGACTTGATATCAATGAACCTCTGAGCTCTTCTCCATAATCCTTTTGTAAATACGAATTAAAAGTCTTGTGCTTGCACTACATAGGCTGTAACCTTCAACAACTAAAACTGAACTCAAGCCATCTTGAAGCTTAGTGAAACATAGTGTTGTCAACCATATGATTTCTCTCTTAACTGGAGCTGTACTGGAATGCCTTAGTGCAATCAGACAGTCACTACACCACACTTCTGAATCCTTCTGTGTAGAAAAAAAAACTTAGAAAATAGCCAGATTACCACCAGACCTGTTTATTTTAATAGTTACTCAATGGCAGCATCCCTGAAAAGCTGTAGGTCTGACCTTTCTTGATAGTTCTTCTTAAGTAGCCCTCATGCATGTCCAAAAAGAGGATCATTTAGCCTACATATTCTTATGTTACGACAACAAAACACGCTAGCTTATTATTATTTTTCATGGGACTACCAGACCTTGCAGCTACTGATCAACGGCCAATATTTCACATTCTCTGATTTTAACGTGACTCCCTCGGTTTGCCATGAAGAGACCTCAGACTTTTAAAAAATATCACTTTGTTCCCATAGTGATTCCATCTGGCCCTCGCTCTAGCTGCCTTAAAAATGTCTGCTGGGAACTCCAAGATGGAAGTGCATTAGCAGCGCTTAAGGGACTTTCTCAGACTCAGACAAAAGCCTAGCAGAAAGATCTAGCAGACCATTTTGCCACAGCATCTGCCAGTCCATGCACCCTGGTAGATGCTCCAAGCACTAAAATAGAGAGAAATTCTCCTTTCCATTCTGTGGGAAAACAGATAAAACAGACAAAAATCTAGGAGTAGAAGCTGACTCTTTCCCCTTCCTACTCTCTGGAAAGAAGAGAATCCAACTGCTCTTCTGGAAGAATGGCAATAGAGCAACAGCATTTTCTGTGTCGCAGGCACACCCATGTAGGGGATGGTTTCTTAAATGGCAATAGTTTTGCTACTCAATGGTCAGAATGGCTGGGGTGGACAAAGACCAACTGCATGCTATGGTGGGAAAACTGATGCTGTAACAGAGCATTACAGAGAGCCTATGGCTGCAACAGGCACACAGAGAGTGAGACCTTTAGAACACCTCTGATGTCGTGTTAGAAATTCTCACCAGCAGCGTGAAAGAAAAAGAGACTTTTTTGATTAGAACATGCAAAATGCATGTAGTCACTGATGGGTTTGTTTTCATTTTTATTTTTAATGGAGAAGTCTCTGATACACTACTGCAGTTCTACCATTTCTGCCTGGCAATATTTGTTCCCTACTGGTACTGCTTCATACAGAAACATCTTTATTGACATAAATATTTTATCAAAACAAAGATACAAAATCATATTCATCACATCTTTGGAGGCCAGCACGGTTTGCCCTGAGAAATGTTCCTGTTCAAACAAGATTACACACACACTACCCCTACACTTCCATTGACTGTTTCAAAGCATCGTCCTTACATTTTCTTTTTCTGTTGTTCCATGACAGTGCATCACTAGTGGCAGTGCCCCAAAACTCCACACGAGAATACGGACCTTGGTATAAGCAAAATGAACATACTGACAGAAAATTCCTGCACTGGTTTACGTTACATAAAAGACAGAGGTTGAATAAGAAAATACTATTCCCATTTTACAGATAGAAGCAGCAACAAAGGAAGATTAAACAAGATACTTTCATTTCAAATTTCTCCTTCCATATTACCAATTGTAATTCAAAAACAAAGAACCAGATGGAAAAAGTAATAAATAGCCCATGTTAACCTTCCTGATCACCCAGATCTTGAAGACCTGGTAGGCTCCTGTGTCAAGAGAAGGAGATTATGGGATCTTTCAGATTAAGGCCAACTGAAAAGTAGAAGATTGGGGGGGGGGGGGGGGGGGGTAAGATGCCACC